>OY821521.1:23466317-23548817 GCA_963682025.1 Cordilura impudica | reverse complement strand
TAATTCAGATAATAAAACACAAAAAAAAATTAAAATCAATAATTGTTTTGTACAGTTAACGATATTCTTACAATTTATTATTGATATAACTCAAGGCAAGCTCTATTAACTAGAGGCATACGAAATAGACAAATTAATAAATGATTAGAGAATGGTCAGCACAAACCAACTTAGAATTAATTTTAAATTAAAGTAAGCCTAATACAAACCACGCTTTGATATATGTAGAACGTTCTATTGTTCTCTTTAACAATTTTAAGATAATTTGGCTTTAGGACAAAGTACACCGTTCGACAGTACAAATAACTTAAATGAACCAGACTTAAAACTAGCGACCAAATGTAGAAGTATTCTGGTTACAGTTATTAATTTCGTGATTCTGTTTTCTTGTAAAAGGACTTCAAAATTTAAAGAATTTCAAATTTCAAAAAATATATGTATAATATTAATAGGCTAGGTGATTTCTTGTGACCGATGTTTTGTTCTACCGTTTTATCCCGATTTTGAGCAAACGCATATTATTTGAAAGGTATTTCTTTTTAGCTGTTTTGCTGATTTACAGATTTTTAAATTTTTTACTTTGTTTTAAGTAAATTGCATATAAAATTGCTACTAAAACATCCATAAACATACATACATATGCTATGTGTGTTTTATTAAATTTGTTAATGTGTTTGTTAATGAGATTGTTATCTTCACTCACAATAATAATAAACCATAAAAGTGATTGTTTGTGAATTGGCTAAGTTGAAAAATAAAGCTGCCTAGAAATTGCACTCGAATTTCGTGCGCTGGAATCTGTTTTTTTTTTAATAATTATATTTGTCTAAAGAAGTACAACCACTCTAGTGTAGTTTACCGGTTGGCATAATATAGAAAAAATAAATTCTAGTATAACATTCTAAAATTCTAAATTTCTTGAAACTATGGAAATAACCAAATTATTAATATAGACAAAATAAACGTGATCAGGTCGGCCACACAAAACAGCTCCCAGACTGGATCACATTATTCTGGAAAAAGTTAAAGAAAATGCTCTGATAACACCAAAAGCTGTACCAATTTCGATGAATGAAGCTAATTCCATAGTGACAGACATGACATTCAGTAATCTTTCTAATCCAATATTATACAGTAAAAGTTTATCATTGTTCATAAAAATATACAAAATTATGCAGACGGACCTGACCAACATATTTATCATTAGAAAAAGTGAGAAAGTATTATAGTTATTAATAATTGGGGGGCAAAAAGCAGTCGTGACTGACATGACAAAAAATAGACATATTTTAAGGGGATATTTATAAAACACAGAAAAGCTCTAAAGTTATTTGTATGACCAATAAGAAGTAGTTGTTTACAGTTAATATAAGAGCAAGCTTAATAATAAAGGCTATAAAAACATGAAATCTACAATAAATTATAGTAAAAAGTATTATGTAATGTAACAGACATGACATGTTTGTAGTTAAGTAGTATAGCCCAGCACTCGAATTTCGAGTGCAAATTCTAGTAAATATTATTTTTTTCATTAAATTTTTGTCTTCGAATATTTTTTTAATCTATATATATAAGAAATTTATGAATATTTATATGAGCCTAGAGGTATGTTAATCAATTTTAGCAATTCACTTTTTAACACAGAACGTCTGGTATACGAGTATAATTTAAATCATTCGCATTAACAGGATGTAACGAATTATTAAAACTATATTTGTGGTTAATTTTATTGTTGACTTGTTGTGTTGTAATATGGTTTTTGGTTTGTTAGGCTCAAGGTGATATGGTTTTAATAATAAAAAATCAAATTCTTTGCTTTTTGGTTTTTTTAATTATTATTTTTATTTTTGATATTTCGAACAGAAATATTGTGTTTTCTGTTTTTATTATCGCGGAGTTGAAAGCGTCTATCTCTGTTCACATTGGTTGAATATATATTATCGCGGAGTTGAAAGCGTCTATCTCTGTTCACATTGGTTGAATATATAATGTGAACAGAGATAGACGCTTTCAACTCCGCGATAATAAAAACAGAAAACATAATATTTCTGAAGATGAACAGCGATGCTGTTCGAAATATCAAAAATAAAAATAAAAATTAAAAAAAGCAGAAAGCAAAGAATTTGATTTTTTATTATTAAAACCACTTGACCTTGAGCCTAACAAACCAAAAATATTATATTTTATTTAATTTAATATACTTTGCAGACAGATTAAACTTAAATTTTATCATTCTCAGCTTCTTCCTCATATGAAGTATAACTTTGCCAATTTTCACACTCCTCCATGCCCGCATATTGCTTAAAAAGGGAACTAAAAATTTACCTTCACGTATTAATATATAGGGGAAGAGGTTGGGTTGTGGCCATAGTTAGGTTATCGGCTTATAACTTTTCACCCAGTGCAACTTATTCCGACAACTGGGTATCTATGGTAAGCTAGAGACCGTGACTAACTGCTGGTGAAGGAACTAAATCAATTTCGTCAAACGGAAATTTTTTTCTCTAAATTTTGTGAAGTGGCCATTTTTGGGGCAAAATTTTTTTTGGTTGGGTTGTGGCCACCCTTGGAAACCTTTGAAAATATGAAGAAAAACCACTACGAATATAGAAAAACTTAAAGTTTATTTATTTTCAAAGCCCTCATTGGCATTATTATTGAGAAAAACTTAAAACTAAATAAAAAATAATAATGATAAATAAATGGCATTATTCGTCTTCCGAATCACAATTTTCGCGTTTGAAGCAGCTGGCTCATGTGCCAGCACACTTCAGATGAACGGGCCGATCGCATCCGAAACAATTGATGGCGTTATTATGGTTTATATGTGTTATATTGCTTACTGGGTAGTTATTTTGACATCTACGACGATATTTCACCATTAACAAAAAAAAGGTGGCCACAACCCAACCAATTTTAGTGGCTACAACCCAATTTTGCAGCCATCTTGAGATGTGCTGAAAATTTTTTTTGGTGTCAACATATTGGTTGCAATCGATACTTACTCACAAACTATAATAAATTTACTGAATAAAAATGCATTGCACTCACATTTTTGATTGATTCACTTCGATTTCCAACTCTATTGAGAAGGGGTAAATTTGTATTATTGGTCTTTTTCAAGCACAGAAAAATAAATTTGTTCCTAGCACAAAGCAGACGCGTCTGCCTGTTTCGGTACTCGGTACAAAAAGAACGTGCTGCGATGACACACAAATGACTTTTGCAAGAAAAACACATATGCTTTAGGTCAAAAGATACGCTGGGGTGGCCACAACCCAAACTCTTCCCCTAGATATAAGAACAAGTATAATAATAAAGCCTATAAAAATATGAATTCTAAAATAAATTATATATTTAGTAAATAAGTTATAGTAAGTTATAAGTTATAGTAAAATAAGTATTTTTTTAATGTGACAGACATGACACTGCCTTTATTTTCAAAATTACTTAATTACACACTTACTTTCTTACTGGAAAAATAGAAGCTATAAAAATATTCAAAAATCCATCTAGCACATTATGGTAATATTTTCAAACCCTTTTCTTTGAAATGGTATCAATAAAAATTATTTAAATTAAACTTTTAAAATTGCATCTTTGCATGGAATTACCGTTAGCAGAAAAGCAATTTAAAGACACTTAACAGAGGCCAATTTTGCAACCTATGTAGCCCGGCAAGTACCCTGTATATCACAGAGTTAAATGTTTGACATTTGCTCAACTATTTGTAGACAATCCTCATTTTTTTTGGGAACAAATATTATGGACTGACGAAAGATCATTTGACTATCATGGATTGAAAAGCAAATCTTCTGAAGGTTCAAAAGAAATTTCGAAAAAGAAATGGTGCCCGTATGTGAAAAGGTTCGTCATGATGGAGGTCTGTTATGTTTTAGCCACATCAGAGCATTGATTTGGATGTTAATGAGAATGTGTGGTTTTATATCAAAAGAAATATGAGCTCATGTTTAACTAGAACGCGCGACGAGACAATTGCTGAAGTAGAAGGACTCTGGAAGGAATTTTCTTTGGAAACCATTCAAAATTTTCTAAAATCGATTCCTGGGCGCTTGCAAAAGATCTTCGACGTTATTCACTTTTGTTATGTTCGGTTTTTTTGTACACTAATAGTATACATATTGTCATAATACTTTTGCCCAGAACATTTGTGAGTAATATTTTTTTCCCATAACTGGTATTGAATTGAAATATTTTAAGTTTCTTGAAAAGCTTAATATATCATTGTAATCTTAAAATTGTTTCAGATTTTTCTATGAAATAAACCACAAGACACAACCAAATCAAGATTATTTATTGGTGTCAAAATACATTCGTCCACCATAGTAGTTGAGGAAATGATGTACTCAGATCTTACTGCATATAGATAACAATGGCTGTTGCTAAACACAACCATTAGCCACCTGTTGGTTTTTTGTTTACAGCTATATCCAGAAATCAGTTTGTCAACTGTGACAACTCCACCCTTAGTTCGGTTGTAATACGATATTATTTCTAGTGGCTTCTTCCAAAAGTCTCAATTTCTGGCGTGTTGTGAAGAGTATTTCACAGCTTTTTTCATTGTATTAGTTTTTCAACCATGGTCAATTGTTTTTGTAGTAATTTTTGAGCCAACTCAAAAGATGTAAAAAAATGTCCATTGTACCGTTATGACCTTTTGGGTATTTGTATTTGTATTTATTTATAAAATTTGATTTTCCATTACAACAAGACACAGTATCCTGTCAATTACAGTAATGGAATCATATAAGTTATTCATCATATTTTTCATTACCAACTCTTAATCTAGAATTTTTACACACAATAAAATCTACCACACAATTGATTAACATGATCTGTAGTGCGATTGAGTAACTTCCTTAAACGATAATCGGTAATCGTTAAAAAAAGCAAAACAACAAAATTATCGATTTTGGTATTCAGTAAAATTTTTAAAAGATATTCGCTATTTTTAAAGTCAGCTCTTGTTGTTATCTAAACGACAACCATTTTGGTGTTGTTTATTCAATCGATAAAAAGTTAAATTTTTAGGTTGACGACATTATACATAAATTAAAATCATAAAATAGTGAAAATATTTTGCTTTTATTATAAAAACTTTTTATATAAATAAAAAAACTATATAGCATATTCAATTCACTATTTTATTTTCAAATAAATAAACAAAAATGTTAATAAAAAAATTTAAAAATTAAACATAAACATAAAATCATGCTGTCAAACACGAAGTGATTTGTTTTTTTTTCTATTCTTCTTTGTGTTTTTCACTTATTGTAACAGAGATGCCACTCGTTTTCAATTTAAATAAATAGAAAAATAGATTTGTCGACTGTCGTTAAGGTATACTTGGTAATTCACATAATCGTTAGTGCAAACAACAATAGTTGTCGATTTATTGTGCAATTGTCTGATGGTTAAAATTTACAGAATCTCACTACTGACCAAGTTAGGGTTCCATTACATGGTGTTTCTACTAGCCATAATTCATGACAATGTTCAAGTCAATGGCTAGTGGAGACCGCTAGTGTTCATGTCATGACTAAAAAATCCAACCTTTTGCCATGACAGAAAGTCTGTCATAAACTCAGCCATTTATTTGAAGTTTCGATTTTGACGTTTAAGTATATTAAAATGGCGCAGCTTAAATTAAATAAAAGCGAAATTATTAATTTCATTCTAAAAAAAGGATTCACTCAATATCTCGTGCTTTTTCTTTAATTTTTTCTTCTTCATATTTTTAGTTTTTGTAACTCTTTTAAAGCATTGAGTACAATAACACATTTTTGTTGTTTACGGTTCAAAGACATTTTGGAAATGAAATGTCTAAACATAATTTGCCCACTTCGCGTTTTCTTTCATTTTGTTTCTCTGACTTGAACATGAACATTGTCATAAATTATAGCTAGTCGAGACAGCGTTTTAGGCATAACACTGAGATTTTTTACAGTGTCCACGATGTCAAGTTTAAAGCCCCCCAAGGAAGACATTTATTTCATTCTCGAAATGTACCATTTTATTTTTTTATTATTATACATACACCTCGATATATTTCGATGAAGTCGTAGACCATTAACTGTTGCCCAATTTAAAATTTGATCATGATTTAGTTCCGAGTTTCCAAAATAACTGAATCTTTGGAACTGCTGACATAGAGCTGAATGTCATCAGCGTACATCTGGATTTTAAAGAATATAATTTGTTGTGGAAGATCATTGGCATATACCGAATATAGTAGTGGTCCAAGTATTGAGCTACGTGGTACCCATGTTATAACTTACAGATAATTAGAGATGGAACTACCATTAGCTATAGATTGCAATCTGTTTGTGAGCTATGACGTCATGAGTCTAACTGATATTGTTGAAAAGTTAAAAAATTTGTCAGTTTGAGACATAAAATTGAGTGGTTTACTGTGTCAAATGGCTTTGAGTGATCCAATAAAACCAAAAGAGATATTTTTCCATCACCCATGTTACTTCTTATCTCCTCAACTACAACAGATTAAGCTGGTACAGCTACGCTGGGCCCTGAAACCGGGTTGACGCTCTGTTAGCAAGTTGATGTACACTTTTTTCATATAAAAATAACAGCATGTATGAAATTTTATATTACGGTTCTTTTCTATATCCAGTTATTTCTTCAGCAACGTTGGGTCCAATGCACTCTCCCGAAACGCATGGTATAGGGTATCGCATAGTCGATTCATACAATAATTTGTGCTAGCAGATTCCAGCGCTCGAAATTCGAGTGCAATTTCTAGGCAAATTTATTTTTCGACTTAGCCAATTCACAAACCAACTCTTTTTTGGTTTATTATTGTGAATGAAGATAAAAAACACATTAATAAACACATTAACAAATTTAGTAAACGCACACATAGCATAAGTATGTATAATTTTATGTATGTGATAGTAGCAATTTTAAATGCAATTTATTCAAAATGAAGGACAAAATTTAAAAATCTGTAAGTTTAGGAAACAGCCAAAAAGAAATACCTTTCAAATAGTATACGTTTGGTCAAAATCGGGACAAAATTGTAGAACAAAACATCGGTCACAAGAAATCGCCTAGCCTATTAATATTGTAGATACCCTATAACACTACGTGGTCAGGGTAAAACGACTTTGTGCTGATGTTTATAACTAACGAAAGCATTTGATCTGGATCCATCTTTTCTTATAGCGATCGACACAGAATCACTTCCTGAGACCATTTAGCGAGGTCCTTCCGTCCGTCTGTGTGTCCAAGAAAACTTTTAATCAAACTACAGGTAGCAAATGTCAATATATTTTGATCAAATTTATTAAATAAGCTTCTATCGGTCATAGCAGGAACGTTGTTGAAATTGGTAAAAATCGGTGGATGTTCAGACCTAGTCCCCATACAAATGACCCCTATGAGTTCGACTTGAATTGCCATAATATCCAAATTATCATATGGATCTCGGTTAAATTGTGTTTGTGTATGTTTATTACATCCGTTTATCAGTAGTCCAAAAATAAACCCTATAGGCTAATTATTTGTCAAAGCACCCATGTGATGCTGATTCCCGATCTTCACTTAAATCTCTCAAAAAACTGAAATATTGCGCAGATTTTTCTCAAATTTGTTTTGTATATGGTTTTGTAAAAAATAAATGACCTTAGAAAATATGGTCAGGACCGGTCCATTTGTTGACCTAGTCCCCATATACATCCCCATATCCGAAGGCAAAAAAAAAATAATTACAATGCAAATCAAATTTGGTTTCTGCTTATTTTCTATATCTATTTACTTGGACCTAAGAGATTGGGTCTCTTAACGCATGCTATAGGGTATCGTATAGTCGGTATAGACCGACTGTAATTTTCCGACTTGTTCTACTTGTATTAATTATGTTGTATTTTTATTCATTTAATATCAATTTAATCTAATTTATTATCAAGTAGCCTTTCGCAACAACTCCTCTCTTTTATTTTGAATTATTTTATTTTAATCTCTATGATATTGTGAAGATTTAAAAGTGTAATATTTTGAAAATAATTTTATAGTAACAGATTTGGAAGCTGTTAAGAACCATTTCCATATAAGTTGTTACTTTGGAAGGCATGAAAAATTGATTCTTTTAATAATTTTGCTTTTTTTATAAAAAGTAGTGATTACATTAGTATATAAATTATAATTAAATAGAGGTATGAATGTTTTAATGTTTTTCACTTACAGTCTTTGATTTCTATTATTTAACATTTTCCATATCAAATGATATTTTTTTGGAACTGAAAAAGAAACAATTGTTTACAAATTACAATGATATACATTTAATTCCGTGCATACTACCAATATATCGTCATATAGTATATAATATTTATGCCAAACTATACCTCAACCACACCCAAAACTACATTTGATAGTCGTAGTATAGTATTTTAATCCAAGGGGGGGGTTTTTAAAAAAGCTCTCCATATTTGAATTGCAGACAATTAATTGCCAAGTTCTCATGATTGGGTTATGAATGAATATGAGTCATGACCACAACACTAACTGCACTCAATAAATACAACTTATAAACTGAACTAAACAAATATTTGTAAATTTGGCTTTTGACCAAAAGGAAATAAAATTCAAAAAAAACAAATACAAGAAGAAAAAAAATATCTTTATAAAGAAATATTATCAACGTGAAGCACGTTTTTTTGCTAACATTAAATACCTTTAAAATGGGCAATTTCCATAGATTAAAGTTAACAAAATGAAAAAAAAAAAAACAACTGCTAATACGAGTAAGTAACAAAATCTAGCAAAACTCTTAAGGCAATGTGACAAAAAAAAAAACTGTTAATACAAAACAAGAACTGAAAATTGTTTAAAGTTGATTTTATGATTACTTAATTTATCTCAAAGTCTAATTGCAACGTGGGTGAATTTAAAAGTATTTGTTGAATTTCAGTTATTTTCATAAATTAATTAGCCAAGCTGCTAATTAGCCGCAGTGACTGGCTGCAATAGAAATAATAACTTCTTTAAAAAAGCGATTCTCTTTTTCAATCAAATCGTAAAGGAAGAGATTCAATTTCTACTCAAATTATAAAAAAGCAATTTTTTTTTTTAAATTATGCAAATATATTTTATGTAAAAATGTTACATTGGCAACACTGTCTGGAGGCAATACATTTAAATAATGGGTGATGTACTTTAGTTACAGCGATGCCAACTTAGCGTTTTTTTTTTCATTTAACGCCTTTTATAAAAAAGATCTAAATTGACGCTTTCTGTTCTTCTGTTTTTCAAGTGCTTTTAACATCTATTAATTACAACATTTAATTGTAGATACTTATTTTAACTATATGTATATAACGAACTGGGTTGGCCCAAATTTTATCACATGTAAAATATTAACAACCAGGGTAAATTGGCAACACTGCCTGAGAGCAATATATTTAAGGAAAGGGCGATGTACTTTAGTTACAGCGATGCCATCCTATCGCTTTTCGCCCGATTTTTTATATCCAATGTATAAATTTTATCAGATGTAAAAGATTATCAACCAAGATGAGATCGAATCTGTACTTAGCTATTCAGTTTATAAATTGTAAAGAATCGGTTTTGACAACAATATTGAATAAATAGAAAAACGAATCATAAACAAGAGTCAATTATGTTCACAAAATCTCTTATTTTCACTAGATAATAAATAAGAAAATTATAGTTGACCTATACAGACTATTCGATAACCTATACTATGCATTTGGAGAAAGGGTCTTGTTTCCAACTAAATGAATATAGGAAATAAGCATAAACCAAATTTCAGTGGCATTATTATTAATTTTTTTGTCTGCAAATATAAAAAAATCATACCGTTCATTCATATCATTCATATATTTTTATGGGAACTAAGACAAAAAATTGACCAATCCTGACCATATATGTTAAAAACAATTATTTTTTGCAAATCATATACAAACCAAACTTGAGAAAAACATATGCAACATTTTTGTATACTTCCGGTCTTCATTTTTTAGCTGGATCCGAAGGTGCTTTCTGGTGCCTAGTGGGGCCGAAAGTACCTGAAGTGTGTTTACCGCATTAATGACAGCAAACCTCATATTTCAGACAGCTCGTATATATCAAAAAAAATTTTTGATGTGTAAACATCTATACCCGCAGGGGAGTAAATTTCTATTTCACAATACAATCACAAAAACAGCGTAACATGTGAGCGTAACATGTTACGCTGTGGGCCGTAAGACAAATTGGTGTGACTTATGATTGTATTGGTGAAAAAATTATGATATAAAATTGTTTCAGCTAATTCAACGACCCTTTGCTGTAAAACGACAAAAATTTCACAATATAAACGTATAACATATACATAACTCAACAACCCCACAAGAATACAAGTAACACATAGATGACGCTTTCTGTTTGATTTTAAAAAAGTGACATAAAAACACTTTAATTACTAGATGTTTACACATCTCACGTGAACCACGCAAATCACGTGACCAGAGCAAATCTCTACTCAACACAGTTAATGTAAAAATTTGTTGAGCGATTCCCCTTTTTGCATCTTTCTTTACTCAGGATAGCTAATGTAAAAACAGTTGTGAAATTCCCCTTTTTGCATTTTTCTTTATTCAACATAAACAGCTAATGTAAAAAACAAGCGTGGGATTCCCCTTTTTGTTTTTTTTTTAATCAACATAGATTAAATATGTGAAAGAGAATTGGGTGATCCCCCTTTTTGATATTTGTTGTAAAGAAGCACAAATATTTGTACTGCTTGTTTCATTTTGTGAGTTGTTTTCAATAGTTCAGACGTGTTTTACTTACGACATGGCAAACGTGAACGAAGATCATATACGAGAACTGCTCAATGCAGGAAGTGATTCCGATATTTCCGATTCGGAATTTGATTATATTTCAGAAAATAGCGAAACAAGTTCTTCTGAAACAGATACTGAACGGGAACCCATCCCAGCTCCAGGTAGTTCTGATAATCCGTTTTATATTGCTAAAAACAAAATGGTTTGGAGTGCCACTCCATTACCTCAGCCTATTGGAGCTACGGCTGAGAATATTATCCCAACACAACCAGGACCAACTCGATTTGCAGTGTCCAGATGCAATGACATTCTGTCAGCTTTTTTGTTGTTTTTTCCGCCTCCAATAGAAAGAATTATCATCGAAAATAGTAATAAGTACGGCAAGGTAAAGTTTGGTGGCAAGTGGAAATATATTGATGAAGACGCATTGCGCGCATATATTGCTGTGCTCATTCTTGCAGGCGTATGTCGGTATGTATAATCTTGTTTTTTCATTTCAGCAAAATATTTGGCTAATATAAAATCTATTACTGAAAGTGGAAAAAATGAAGATGTTCATGGTTTATTTGATGCAAAATTTGTTCGCCCCATTTTCCGAGCAATTATGTCTGAAGATACATTTCATATGATTAATGGTGCCATCCGTTTCGATGATGTTTTGAGTCGACGACAAATGCGTAGTTGCGATAAATTTGCTCCTGTTCGTGAACTGTGGGACCGTTGGGAACAACTTCTTCCAAAGTTTTACAATTGTAACGAAAATGTCACCATTGATGAGCAACTTGTTGCATTCAGGTGGCGATGTAGTTTTCGACAGTTTATGCCATCAAAACCAGCAAAATATGGTTTGAAATTTTGGTTATCGGTGGACTCTGAGTCAGGCTACGTGTGGAAAATACAACCATACCTTGGTAAGCCTAGAAATGCACAGCCTGAAAAGAAACAAGGGCAACGCGTTGTATTGGAACTAGCAGAAGGCTTGAAAGGGCAAAATATAACAGGCGACAATTTTTTTTCCACTTTTGAGTTGGTAAAAAAACTTCAGGAAAGAAAACTTACATATGTGGGAACAGTAGAACAGTACGCAAAAATAAAACATTCATTCCTCCGAAATTGCTGACTGTCAAAAAACTCCCTTTGTACCATTCTACATTTGCATTCGATGGCATTGCGACATTAGTATCATACATCAGCCACAAGATCAAAGCCACAATATTGATTAGTTCAATGCACAAGACAGTTGCAGTTGATGACAGTGGATTGAAGAAAAAACCAGAGATTGTTTCGTATTACAATTTAACGAAAGGTATGTGAGTTTAATGTTCTCCTATAGTTTCTAATACTTCATCTCTTTTAGGTGGCGTAGATACTGCTGATCAAATGGTTGGTTCCTACAGCACAAAACGCAAAACAAATCGATGGCCAAACATTGTATTTGCAAACATACTTGATATATCCGCATTGAATGCGTACATAATATATTTTGAAATCGACGTTTCATGGGCTCCAGCTGATCGGAATCGCAGGAGACCAGAGTTTTTGCGGCAACTAGCACTTTCTCTGGCTAACGCGTATATGATGAAACGGACTAGATTACCTCGACAAGAGTTCTCAGCACAGTTATTGATTGAAATACGATCACCATGCATAGTTCCAGCCTCTTCAAATAATACTTCTAATTCAGGGGTTCGAAATCGTGGAATTTGTAGTTGCTGCAAGTCTAAGTCCGATACAAAATGCTCCATGTGCAGCAAGTTTATTTGCAAAACTAACCGAAAAACATGTTGCTTATCTTGCAATGAAAATTATTATAAAACCAACTAATAAATACTTATTTTATTTAAATAAATGTAAAAAAAAAAATCAATGAAAATATACTATGGACCAAATAGTCCCTTAACCTAAGATTCGTAATTTTTTATTTTTCTCAGTCCTGTTTTAAGTCAGAACCTTGAATTTTTGTATATAACACGGTTTTATAAAAATACCACGTGAGCTAAAAAATTAAGTCACTATATGTCACCGTTCAAAAATTACAAAGGAAACAATCCAAAAATTGGACCAAATAGGCTTAACCTAACAGCAGGGTTAAACATTTTTGTGATTTTTCGAATGGATTTAATAGCTTTTTCGATTTGGGGTTGCAAATAAACACCAACGTCTTCCAAAACTTCTATATCAGAATCATCATCAGAGTTATTATTTTCATTTTCTAAATCTTGTATTTCAGACGCGTTATCAGATTCCAGTTCCTCGATACAAGCAAAGTTATCAGGATGCCCCTTCTTGGTAAAAAATACTTTCAGAACAGCCAAATGCAACCCGTGATTGTAACAAAGTTGGTGAAATTGAGAAGATTATCTTCCAAATTTCTGCATTACAGCAGCACCATCACTCATAGTAGCTACTATATCGTCAACAGATATGATATTAAACGATTTTAATTTTTCTTTTAGTAATTCCAATGTTTTTTCAGCAGGGCAACTACCAACGACAGGAACCATCCCTAAATTGTCTGAATCTTTGTTATTATAGTAAAGGTGTACATCCCTACAGCTTTTGTTTTTCATGCTGGTCCATTCATCAAGGGATATACTGAATTTTTTACCATTAACTTTGTGTTTAATTATTTTTTTAATCAGCTGTTGTTTTATAACTTCATAAAAGTTCAGCAGTAATTGCATCACTTTGGTAGGGTTTCGTGGTAAATTAAATCCTTTGCCACTCATAGATGTTCTAATGAATTCACTTTTAGGAATTCTGTGAAAAGATATTCCATTAACAGCTGCTAACTTTGAAATTAATTCACCCATAGTTGTTCGTTTTAAGAAAGATTCAATTACTGAATTATCTCCGTATTTTTGCATTTTTTGAGGTGCTTTGACCATCATGGTTTTCTTCTCTTTTATACTCATATGTACACTTTCAAGATGCCTACGCAGACCAATTGTCGCCGAACCTTTGCATGAAAATGATTTAAGACATATCTTAAATATTGCCAAATCTTTATTCCTTTCACTTTTTTTAAAATGTTCCCAACAGTCCTGGTAAATTTTCATCATTTTGTGGGCATTTGTTGGTTTCTATTTTTTTAATTAAAATTATTTTAAAAACAAAATTTATAATAAAACAACTTCTTACCTTAAATTTATTATATAAGTTTATCTTACATATATGGTACTTTCCTTTTTATACCCTATACCACTATGTGGTTTGGGTATAATGACTTTGTGCTGCTGTTTGTATCAACCAAAAATATTTGACCTAGACCCATCTTTAATTATACCGATCGAATCAGAATCACTTTTTGAGTTGATTTAACAATGCCCGTCCGTCCGTCCGTCCGTCTGTGTGTCCATGTAAACCTTGTAATCAAACTTCAGGTCGCAAATATGAATATATTTTGATGAAATTTGCTATATAAGCTTTTATCAGCCATAGGATGAAATTGGTGAGAATCGATCCATGTTCAGACCTAGCCCCCATACAAATTACCCCTATGAAATCGACCAAATTGTCATATAGATCTTACTCAAATTGGGTTTTGTATGCGTTCATTACGTCCATTAATGAGGAATCCAAAAATGATCCCTTTGGCCCCATATAGGGCTGCTTCCCGATCTTCACTTAAATCTATTAAAAAACAAAAATATTGCACTGATTCTTCTCAGATTTGGTTTGTATATATTTTTGCAAAATACAAGAGACTTTTCCAAACATGATCAGGATCGGTCCATTTTTGGACCTAGTCCCCATATAGATATAACATCCGATATGAACTTTTTCATATCTGCAGCCAAAAAAATTAATAAAAATTCCACTCAAATTTGGTTTTTGCTTATTTTCTATGTCCAGTTAGTTGGGCCTAACAGATAGGGTTTCTAAACGCATGGTATAGGGTATCGTATAGTCGATCCAGACCGACTATAATTTTCTTACTTGTTTTTTAAATATTTTTACATACAAAAATCTTTCACAACGCAATTAGTTATAGTAATTGCTGATCGGGAATTCCCCGACACAACCACTGAAGTTTGAGACAATTATGAACAACAAAATAAAAAAATTGTATGACAGTGATGAATAAAGCGCTGTTTAGACACTACGATTTGCATCAATGTCGAAAGGAAATTGGTGTGTCTAAACGCAAATTGCTACAATTTGTGGATATTGATTCAATATTGGATGGATTCTGTTTTATATGAAAATCGAAGCAAAATCGTTGGGTCTACACTGCGCTTAAGAAAATGAACAGAACGGCAAATTATTTAAGGTTTAAGAATTTCCCAAAATAACAAAATTTTATTTAAAAAATTCACTTAATTATAATTTTTGCATATTTTTCGAGAATGCGTTTTCCTGAATACGTCTTGGAACTGTTCATATGCCTCGTCTTGCACAAACATTTCTATTTAATATTACGGTTAATCGTACCTGCTCACAATAGGGTGTACAGTATAGAGTATAATAACATCATAATAATTATACCCTATACTACTATGTGGTCCGGGTATATTGACTTTGTGCTGATTTTTGTAACTAACAAAAATATTTTACATAAACCCATCTCTTATTATAGCGATCGACTCAGAATTTGGTGATGACCGTCCGTCCGTCTGTGAGTCCATGTAAACCTTGTAATCAAACTACAGATCGCAAATACGGATATATTTTAATGAAATTTATAAGCTTCCATCAGCCATAGAATGAACGCTATAGAAATTGGTGAAAATCGGTTGATGTTCAGACCTAGTAACTATAAAAATGATGAGATCGACTTAAACTGCTATAATATCCAAATTATCATATATATCTCGGTCAAATTAGGTTTGTGTAACCCATAGGTAACTGGATAATTCTTAGCCATAGCACCCATATGAAAGCTTGTTCCCGATCTTCACTTAAATCTATCAAAAAACCAAAGAATTTCGTAGATTTTTCTAAAATTTGCTTTGTATATGTATCTGCAATTAATAAGCGACCTTAGGAAATATAGTCAGTATCAACCGAGTCACCATACAAATAAACCATGAACATTTTCATATCAGAAGACAAAAAAGTTAATAACAATGTCACTCAAATTTGGGTTCTGCTTATTTTCCAGATCTAATTAATTGGACCTAAGAGGTAAGGTCCCTAAACGCTTGGTATAGGGTATCGTATTGTCGGCCAAGACCAACAATAATTTTCTTACTTTTGTATTAATGATATATTTTTCGATAACTTTGATGTTATCAAATTACAAAAGCATAAATTTCAAACGTTCGCCATAGATTTCACTTTTTCTAGACTGTGGAAATTTTGATTCCGTTTTTATCTTTTCGATCGATTTTGTTTTTGCTTCTTGAGATTTCGTTCGTTTTCATTAAGAAATAAAAAATTATCTTTTCAAAGAGAATATAAATCTGGGGCCTAATTACAGCATCCCCGAACGTATTTGCTTTTGTATAAAAATTAATTATTATTATTATTAGAGATTAACGTGGTGGATATAATATCGAAGATAACGTCGTGATCAAAAACATCTATCTCAATCTTAATGTCTAGGGTGTAGAGGACATATACATACATATAATATTTATATTTTCTCATAATTTTCAGTCAACTGTGGAGTAAAGTTGTCTGTCTAATAAATAAAAAAATATATATAAATATAAATACATATATAAAAAAATTTGTTTTGTCTCGCTTATTTTAATGTTTTTTTATGAATATGACATGAAGTTGACAGCTCATGTTATAAGAGAGAGATACGGGTAATTATCGTAACAACTATATCATGATATAAGATAAGACACCAAGAGTAACACTGATATGAGATCTACACGTAATAGAATTCCCTCTGCGATTGAATTTGAAGCTTGCTGATATAAAAATATTTATGTTAATCTATAATGTAAACCCCGTGTTAAATATCGAACTGATAAAAAAAATGTGAAATATAATTTTTTATGTGTAAACATCTCTACGCTGAGTGGGGTAAAAATGTATTTCACAATACAATCACAAAAATAGAGTAAAACAAAAACGATGTGAGGAACGATTGCATTGATGAAAAGATTAGGAAGGGTTTGGAGATAAAATGAAGTCACAATTTCATTAGGAAGTGTTTGGACATAAAATGAGGGAGTGGATAGTGTTATAAAAACGTTTTGAAAAATTTAAAATAATAATTAAAAATTAAAAATTAAAAATTAACAATTAACAATTAAAAATTAAAAATTAAAAATTATAAATTAACAATTAAAAACTAAAAATTAAAAATTAAAAATTAAAAATTAAAAATTAAAAATTAAAAATTAAAAATTAAAAATTAAAAATTAAAAATTAAAAATTAAAAATTAAAAATTAAAAATTAAAAATTAAAAATTAAAAATTAAAAATTAAAAATTAAAAATTAAAAATTAAAAATTAAAAATTAAAAATTAAAAATTAAAAATTAAAAATTAAAATTAAAAATTAAAAATTAAAAATTAAAAATTAAAAATTAAAAATTAAAAATTAAAAATTAAAAATTAAAAATTAAAAATTAAAAATTAAAAATTAAAAATTAAAAATTAAAAATTAAAAATTAAAAATTAAAAATTAAAAATTAAAAATTAAAAATTAAAAATTAAAAATTAAAAATTAAAAATTAAAAATTAAAAATTAAAAATTAAAAATTAAAAATTAAAAATTAAAAATTAAAAATTAAAAATTAAAAATTAAAAATTAAAAATTAAAAATTAAAAATTAAAAATTAAAAATTAAAAATTAAAAATTAAAAATTAAAAATTAAAAATTAAAAATTAAAAATTAAAAATTAATAATTAAAAATTATATATTAACCAGTTGAAATAAAAAAATCATGTGAGTCCGATCACAGGGAAGATGTGTAAACATCTAGTAATTAAAGATTTTTTATGTCATTTTTTAAAATCAAGCAGAAAGCGTCATCTATGTATCACTTATAGCAAAAACTGTTTCAGCTAATTCAACAACCGTTTGCTGTAAAACGTTAAAAATATCCTAATATAAACGTATATAAGTGATACATAGATGACGCTTTTAAAAAAGTGGCATAAAAAAACAATTTTATATCATAATTTTTTCACCAATACAACCATAAGTCACACAGCGTTATCTGCTTCAGCTCACACCGATATGAGTTACGCTGTTTTTGTGATTGTATTGTGAAATAGAAATTTACCCCCCTGCGCGTATAGATGTTTACACATCAATAAATAATAAATAATTTTTATATTAGCAGAGCCCCTGCAGTTGTTTGCTATAAGTGATACATACATAAATGAAGCTTTCTGGTTGATATTTAAAAAGTGCCACAAAAAATCTTTAATTACTAGATGTTTACACATTTCCCCTATGATCGGACTCACATGATTTTTTTGTAGCGCTTAAAGTAAAATTGACTTTTTAAGTGCTTTAAGTAGAATTTCTTATATTCTGGCGTATAAAATTGAAAATGCTTTCGAGTAAACTCCATTTGACTTTACCTTATCGAAAAAATTGACTCACTTACGTATGCGGTAATTGGTCACAAGCAAAAACGGCCCAAGTCGAGTTAATTTATGGATATTAACATGATCTCCAGAAAAAAATTAATTATGGATATTATATTTATGGATATTTATGGATATTACCTTGACCACCATATGCATAATTCCAATAGTTATTAACATTTCCTACTCAAAAATGTAAGGCCTGAAAACCATTCGGTTATCGTTGTTACCTAATTTGAGGTATCAAATTTGAACTTTAAGTATCTAATGGGCTCTTTCCTTAAAACTGAGTGTAACAAAACGTAAAATATTTTTTTGAAAAATTCTAATATTGAAACAGATCTGTAATTTAATCATATGGATTTCAAAAGTTTTGTTACGTGTTAAATTCGGTTATGCCGATTATTTTAATATCTGGACTCACTGCACTATGCAAACATAATATTGAAATAGTAAACAACATGATAAACAAAATTCCAAATTAAAAAATGCACCAAATTTTTAGATTTTTTTTAGAGGTGTCTCCATATTTTAGGTCATATCTTGGTAAAATAATGCCCGCTTTACCCCATTTTAAACAGGCACCTGCTAGAAATAATCACAAACAATATTAACCTAAATTTACCCAGGTAGATGGTTTATTTTGTGAATGAGCATGATTTCCATATACAGACAGACAGATGGACATTGGTATATCGAGTCTAGAATATACAATTATATACTTTTTGGGATCGGAAACTCATTTTGCGATGCGTTTTAAAGGGACTGACAAAGCGATATATATCCTCTGCACAGTGGTATGTAGGGTAAAAAAAGAAAGGCTTATGAGTGAAGAATGTATGGACGTTATGATATTCCTCTATACTCTAAAGGTTGTCGTTAGTTTTAAATTTACATATTTGAATATTTCTTAAGCTAAACATTTTTCAGACAACCTCCGCTAGTAAAATAAGTAAACATACTTAGCTATAATTGGCAGTACTTATCGTCATTCATTATCATTGCATTATCATCTCGTTCAATGTCCACCACATAACAATAAACAAATACAATTAACAATATCTAATTTGAATTTGTTGCAGTTTTTTTTCTTTTTTCCTATACTTTTTTGTTAAAACTATGTCCAATAAGGTCTGGGAGAGATAATAGTAAATCAACTATCAACCTCCATGTTTTATTGTTGACACCTGTTAAAGGCGGATATTGGCAATGTTCAGTTTATATTAATTAAATTAAATCAAATGAAATTATATTAGATTTTGTTTGTTTGTTTCAGGGCGATTTCTTTGATCAATATTAAGTAAATTTAAAATCCATATTAAACATAATACGAATATAAAGTTTATTTTGTGTTGTTTGTTTACATTGACATTGATGGTAATGAAATATCCGTTAGCAGCAGAAAACACTAGAGGCAAATACCTTTTTATTGATTTATATTTTTGTTTAAATATCTGTAGCAACTTCTGAAGTTTGTTGTATCCGTTAGAAATATACTCAGTGCTAAATAAGTCACGCGTTAGAAAAAACCCAAAATAGTTCTAATCTTAATTGTTCTTAACATAGATTTGTTGTGCTTCAAATTAAAGTTATTCATATTAATTTTTCTATAACTTCCGCATAACTGCGTGATACAGGTTTATACATGTTTTTGAACGTGCCCTGGAAAATCCAATCACTATGTATTTATTTCGTATGGTTTACCACCCAATCACCCATATCATTTTGTTTTATTTAAATTAAATATTAACTTTTAGTTGATTCTTAGCGCCTATCCAACAGAGTGAAATATATTTTTTGTATTTAGTAAGTGACCTTACCAAATGTGGTCAAGTTCGGTCCATTTTTCGACCTATATACGAAGGCAAAAAAATTAATAACAATGCCACTCAAATTTGGTTTATGCTTATTTGCTATAACTAATTACTTGAACTTAAGAGATAGGGTATAGGGTATCGTATAGTCGGTCTAGACAGACTATAATTTTCTTATTTGCTACATTTCGGAAAAAAATTTATAGTTTAAAAAATTTTTTTTGAAAAAATTTTTAATTATATTGCCAAATAAAAATTCTTAATTTACAGTTTCAGTTAATTATTCCCTGTACAACAATGTGGAGCGGGTATAATGAGTTTGTGCTGATGTTTGAAGCTAACAAAAATATTTAAACCGGGCCGATTTCCAATCACTATCCTGTTCGTCCATCTGTGTGTCCATGTAAACATTGCCATCGGTCTACGGTCTACAGATCACACATGTGAATATATTTTGATGAAATATTAGTTTTTATCGATCATAGAATGAAGCTATTGAAATACGTGAAAATCGGTGCCTGTTCAGTCTTAGCCCCCATACAAATAACCCATATCAGACCGACTTAAATGGTCATAAGATCCATATTATCATATACAGTGACTTCCAAAACTGTTCAAAAAAACACAGAATTTAGTAATTCTTTCAATAAAACTTGATTATAATGGTTTTCATTATGTCATTTTCATAGGCAATTGTTGTCAATTATTGTCAGATGTATGAAAATGGGTTTTAATGTCTTGTCATTTACAACCCCTGGCAACATCTGACATCTGAGATAAAATTGCCAGCATGTTGACAATTTGTTTGTGTTTGACAGCCGGATTTTTTGTTCATTTATAATACGTAATGAATAGAATATGTAATGAATAGAAAATTACGATATGTCAGTTGAGGCAATTGTTTGTTGTCAACTTACATATATGACATAGAGTAAACCAGGCATAACAATAATTTATTAATCTTTTTTTTTATATTGAATTCAGTACATATTGTCTTAAATATAAGTGAAACTAAACTAAATTAAAAAAATTGTTTTCTTAAAATATAAGTAAAAACAAAGAAATAGTTTTTTAACACTTTTGTGAGTTGTGAACGTTGGCTTAAATTAATTATTAAAAACGTTATTTTAGTATTTAATATGACCACCTTTAGCTTTGATGATAAGCGAGAGCATTTTTGGCATACTGTTTAATCTATTTTGGACTATTCCTCATTCACCCCTGCTCAAAAATCCTCTAGATTTTTCAGAACAGAACTTCTCTTTTGTGATATATTCCCCAAATTTTCTACTTGATTGAGGTTCGGGGATTTTGGGAACCAATCCATATACTTAATAGTATTCTCCTGAAGCCACTTAATGGTCACCTTGGCTATGTACTTGGGATCACTATCCTGCATAAAAATATTACCACGTGTTCCACAACTAAAAACTTCGAGTCTAAGCAGGTATGAATCTCTCAAAATTTCAATATAATGTTCTTTATCATACCATTAATTTTGCGAAGAATTCCTAACTTTTCTCCGTGGAAACAACCGCAAATCATTAAGGAATCTCCTCCAAATTTCATTGTCTCTTGAATATTACGCGATGTGATACCTAAATCAAAGTAAATCAGTACTGTCTCTATTTTTCATACTATTCGATTTCATTTTGATCTTCTACAAATTCTAGTGATTGAGTTAGAAATTAGTCAGGCTCAAGATCACACGTTTTTGCTTAAAATAAAGCAAAAAAACATTGGCACATTTGTTTTAAAAATTGACCTATATTCTGACAGGTTATACAGAATATAGGTCACGAGTCACCAGCCCTCATCTGTAACCAAAAGCAGTAGATACATAGTTTGTTGGTAAAAAGTTAAATACATATGGGGCGTTTCATGTCAAGTGATCCAACTTTTAAAACCGATGTCTTCCGATCGGGATGAAATTTGCACCAAGGTTAGTCCTATTGGATGCGACTGCTTTAATCCATTGGGCAAAGAATTGTTGTAAAGAAACTAAAATAGTTTTTAGTAGCAAAGAGAATCATGAGGAAAAATTGAAAACATTGAAGAGCAGATTCGATGCTGCGGTAACAATCGATGGCACCGCTCAATACCAAGCTTTTATACCGCTTGTCGATGGAAGACTCAAGATGAAAAAGTTTTCCGCCTCTTCTCTATGCGATTTCTTTCCAAAACTAAATAAAAAACCAGCAGCGAAATCAACAGCTGAACCTAATAACGCCAAGAAAAGATAGGAAATAAAGCAGCAAATCAAGGCAATATATAAGCTAAATGAAAGAGAGGGTATCTAAAAATTTACAAAACTTAAACCCTTCATCAGCTACAATCTTATATATTAAAAGAATTTATGAATAAACTTTGCATTCAAGATTTTTTTCAATATTTTTCTTCTCTCAAACCTCTATAACTAGAGTTCTAATTAACGTAGGGTGTCGACATAGGTCTAAGAACACTCAGGGGATCAAGCTCTTTCTTTCGAGGTATTAACTGCTTAAATTCGTTGGGTTTGAGGAAAGTTATGCGTGGAGAATCAACTTTACTTTTACTGTACGTTAACTTATCTTGGCATATTTTGGCATTACTGTACGTAACTTCTCTTGGCAAATTTTGGTATTATATTATAAAAATTAATATAGTATAATATAATGCTGCGGAGCAGCAGGGGTCCTCTAGCAGAGTTCAGAAAAAAACACACACTGAATAAAAAACTCGTACATATATGTATGTAAACAAACATAACTTAGACCAACACACGCATATTTTAATTTTCATATCAATTATGTTCGTTTTAATATTTCGTTATTTACACGAACATTTTTCTATCACGTACTTTTTGTTTCGATCGCACATAAACTACACAGATTCGAGTGTTGCTTTATTTGAAGTTCGTGTTCTGGTATGTGTACTGAAAAAAAAACAGAACATGTACAGGTTCGAGTTTAGTTATATTTTAAGTCGTGTTCTGGCTCGTGTACTGCGAAAAATTGAAACATCAATTCGCGATCTGATACACCCCGATAAAAACGACGACAATTGTTTCAACCAAATTTATTAAAATTTTATTGACCCTTTTTTATGACTTACGTTGCAAATTGTTTACAATTGTCAAATATTTTAAAATTTTATTGGCCATTTTTTTGTGATTTACGTTGAAATTATTTACAATTGTTTTTATTGACTGGTTTTTATATTAATAAAATATGGTAATAAAATACTTAAGACACAAAAACTGCACACTGCTCTTAAATCTTTCTTGCAAGTTTCAATCAGACATGTAAATTTTTTCGTTTCGCTATTAAAAGTTGCGTATTTCTTATAGCAAAACTTATTTCTTTTATTGCTTTCCAATTTTTTTAATTTTCACAAAATATTTGCAATTTACACAATAACACAGTACACTTATAGATCACGATCTAATGAAAACTGAACCACTTTTAATGAATAAATTTGGTTGAAACAATTGTCGTCGTTTTTATCGGGTGTATCAGATCGCGAATTGATGTTTAAATTTTTCGCAGTACACGAGCCAGAACACGAATTTAAAACATAACTGAACTCGAACCTGTTTATTGTACATGTTCTGTTTTTTCTTAGTACACGAGCCAGAACACGACTTAAAATATAACTGAATTCGAACCTGTTTATTGTACATGTTCTGTTTTTTTTTTCAGTACACGTACCAGAACACGAACTTCAAATAAAGCAACACTCGAAACTGTGTGGTTTATGTGTGATCGAAACAAGAAGTACGTGATAGAAAAATGTTCGTGTAAATAACGAAATATTAAAACGAACACAATCCTGATGGTGTTGGGCACCGTAGAAAATTTAGAAACGCACATAATTGATATGAAAATAAAGATATGTGTTGGCTGCTTTTGAACAGAACATGGTGTGTTTTTTATTATTATTATTATTATTATTATTATTATTATTATTATATCTATAATATTATTAGGCTAGGCGATTTCTTGTGACCGATGTTTTGTTCTACCGTTTTAACCCGATTTTGACCAAACGTATATTATTTGAAAGGTATTTCTTTTTAGCCATTTTGCAGATTATCAGATTTTTAAATTTTTTCCTTTATTTTGAGTAAATTACATTTAAAGTTGCTACTAAAACATACATAAAATTATACAATGCTATGTGTGTTTTTATTAAATTTGTTAATGTGTTTGTAATAAAAATGAGTTTGTTTTTTTTGTGTTGATTTGTGAATTGGCTATAATTGACTAGCATAACTTTAGGGTCTTTATTTAATGAAAAAATAAAATCTCCTAGAATATGCACTCGAAATTCCAGGGCTGAACAAAAAAAAAAAAAAATATTCATCATGTCTATAGAAAAATAGTGATTTTTTTCCTGAGATTAACATATTGCGGGTGTTACAGTATCGAAGGTATGGAATTTTTGTTAGTTATGTTACATACCGTCGGAAAGGCTAATTTGTCTAGTTCCTCAGTATATACTTCATTTTTAAGGTTTTAGAAACACTTACACACTAATAGCAAAAAATTCAAATTAGTGTATATGGTAAAAATTGAAAAACCGTTGTCTTGAGTTACAAATTATTTTTTTTTTGATGGATATCCTACTCGTATCCCAATAAGCGACCAAAAATCTCTTAAAGGAAAAAATCTAAGCTTTCTTCTGAGCAAAAAAAAATTCTTTGTTGTAGGAAAAAAAAGTCAAAAAATTTTTGATTTTACAAAAAAAAGTCAAAAATTTTTTTTTAATTTGGTAAAATTTTTTTTCCGAAAGACTGAAGAAATAGCTAGCTAAACTATTTGGTACAAATTTTGCTAAAAACAACAGGTAAAAAGTTACATGGATGAGAAAAAACACCTGTTTGGTAAAAATTTCAAATTTCGACCCCTTTTAAGTCAGAGAGTTCTGGGGCGATCTTGTTGAAAAATTGTGCATAAGCTACTATCTAATTAGACTAATCTTGGTGCAAATTTCATCCTGATCGGAAGACATCGGTTTCAAAAGTTGGATCACTTGACATGAAACGCCCCATATATGTGTGCTGAAAACAACCAAGTGAGAATCCAAGCAAAAAGTGGTACTATTTAAAATGATAAAAATATATAATAAGATTTTTTTATTTTTATAGAAAAAAGATAAAAAATTAAAAAAAAAATAAAAAAAACATTAAAAATTAAAAAAAATTAATTACTTCTTTAGTTTACGGTATGGTATGAAAAATGAATATACTTATATTAAATACACAAAAATTAACAAAAAAAAAAAAAAAATTAAAAATTAAAAAAAAAAAATTGAATTACTTCTTAAGTTTGAAGTTTTGGTATGAAATATACATAAATCTAGCTTTCTGAATTTTTGTTTATAATAAAAAATTTGGCCCTCCATAAATTTTTATGGTCTATGTGGCCAAGAGAAGCCCTTTCAATATGGACATTTAAGAACTAATTTGCTGACATAATAGTCAGAAAATCAGCGAAGTCACCCTTAACATATTTTTAACCCTTGGGGCATTAGGTCACCCTGGGCATGCAGTAATATATTTTGTTTGCTAAAATATTCTAAACAATTAATGAAAACTAACTGGAAATCGTAGTTTTGTTTTATATATTTTTGACTGGAGACTAGCACACATTACTTTTACAAAAAAGGGAACATTTTTAGTTTGTGATTTTTGAAAAATATTTTAAGAGTCATTCCCACAATTTTGATTACTTGCATTTAAAATTTAAATAAAAGTGTTGCTTTCCTATTTTTAGTACGCTTTTATTACACCAAACAATAAATCGGTGGTGTTTGTTCTACTGCAGATGTTATATTAATTATTTTTGTTGTTATACGATTTATCGCCTTCTTCTTCTTGATCGGACTGTTGCAGCACCAGTACCAATAAATTTGGTAGTTCAATCAGTGTCACTGGTGTGCTCTGGAATGACTTTATTTGTGGCAGTAAAGTGGCCAAAATTTTACTTAGGTTAACAATTGGTGCTCAATGTTCGCAAATATTGCTCAAAGCTGGGTTTGTGTGTTTTTTTTTACATACTTTTTTAATCAGTTTTCCAAAAATAAGCCCTATAGGATAATTCTCAGTCATAGCCTCCATATTAAGCTGCTTCCCGATATTCACTTAAATCTATCAAAAAAAAAAAAAAAACAAAATTAATGCACAGCTTTTTCTCATATCTGGATTGTATTGTATATGTTTCCAAAAGAGATCGGTCCATTTTTTGAGCTAGTCGCCATATAAAACTGGAGTCCGATCGATATAAACTTTTCCAAATTTGCAGGCAAAAAAATAAAAATTCTACTCAGATTTTGTTTATATTTACATATTTTCTATACCCAATTAGTTGCAACTAAAACAAATTCTCTAAACGCATGGTACAGAGTACCGACTATAATTTTCTTGCTTGTTTTATATAGGGAATAAGTGGAAAAATGTACCATAGTCACTTATTTAGTTATCAAAAACAGAATCAATTAAAATTTGATGTAAATTTAAGCAATATTTTCGTTTTTTAATACACTTAAGTGAAGATCGGGACCCTACAGGGTATATTTTTGAGCCACTGATTAATGTGTGTAATACATATTAGAAACCAAATTTGAACCAGATCTACTTATTTACTAATTAAGATTAAAACACAATTTAAGGCGGTCTAATAAGGATCATTTGTAAGCTGGGACTAACTCGGAACATGCATCGATTTTCGTAATTTCAATAGCGTTCGTTCTATAAAACCTTATATCGCACTTGATCAACAAGAGGGTATTAACTCAAAATTTTTAAATTTTCAGTAGAGGTCAAAAACTGTTTATGGTTACATTTTAACAGAATTTTAAAATCGGAATACATCATAGTAAGCAAATTCCATTTGAAAATATATTTACATTGTTTTTGTTTTAAATTTTTGCAATTATTGCAAAAAAAAATCTATTTTTTGAGTTAATACCATTTTTCTGAAACTTCTCGATATACTTTTTGGTATTTTGAGTTGTGACGCTTTAGTTGAAAATATAATAAAGTTTCAAAAAATTTTTCTCAACAAAAAGGTATTAACTCGAAAAATATTTTTGTTTTTCTTACATTGTTATGATGGTATTAGCTCAACTTTTTTTTTTATATCTTGAACACATGTTCTTAATTTCAGAAATACTATTACGAGTAGTCTAACAGTTATTATGTGTTTAAATTAAGTATCTATTAAATTTTTGTAATACAACTCATAAATATGTTTTGGGATTATATTTTTTTTTACAAGTTCCTTAAGATCCTTTTTCTTATTTTCCGACAAGGGTAGCATTTCCGAATAAATAGAGGATAAGCTAAATCAATAAGTGTAAGAGATGTTTTAAATTGTAACAGAAAAAACATAAAGAAATTAATGAATTACAAACTTAATTAAGATTTTGCCAATAGCTGGTGCATTTTAATTTGTTTTTTTGGACAGTTATTTTTGAAAAATCTTTGTCCTTATAGGAATTCTTTTAAAAAAATGAATTGAGATTTCCATATTCTACACGCAAAACTTTAATATTATGCCAGTTAACTATTTCATTGGTATCATTTCTAACAAAATTTTGGCCCCATTGCCATCATAAAATCTATCATGCTTTAAATCATGAACTTTATATGGTATGCTAGCCTTTTTAGCGGTGGCTATTAATGTGACGTATTGATCTGACGTATATATCGGTTTGCTTAAAAGATGTCTTTTTACTTGCTTTTCTATAACACTATGAACGTTATCTCCTTCATTTTGGGAGTGGCCTTGAATTAAATATTTATGAGTTATGCTTCGTATGTTATATTTTTGAACAGCATAGAAATACATCGAAATAAGTATTTATTTTTCTGCTGTCCACCACAGTTGTCGGAGAAAAAAATTAAATCCAAATCTTGAGTGCTGTTTGCTTCTTGCACCATTTTTTGTACATATAAAAGAACGCACGTTCCAATTTCATTCGACCCACGTTTTCCTTCGAATTCAGTCCATAAGTAACATTCCACGTGTTTCGCTTTAAGGTCACTTACGGTAAAATTGTAACAATTTATTTTGCTTTTATAAAAAAAAACTTGAAGTTAATCCTTTTGGCAGTGGAAGAACTGATTGCAAATCATATACAGCTACATTACCATATTGCTTATCTATATCTTTTTCTTTTCTACACAGTTCCTTTTCTTCGTGGTGTGAAGTGTAATCCTCATTTAAAATTCTTTTTCCATTTTCGTCGGAATTTGAAAACGATGCGCAGAGGTCACATTGATCTTTTCTCGGCTTAAAAAATGAAATATTAAATTCTTCTTTGAATATTCTGCGGAACATAATGCTACTTCCGGGTATTAAATTGTTATTTTCACACATTTCTTTGTAGTCCTTGTATAAGTCTGTAATGCTTTTACCGCTCTCTATAAACTCACGGGATGTTTGGGCGCGTAAGTAGTGGGACTCAATTTTCGGAATATCTTCAATAAATTGCCTTATTCCATCCTTGATTTCTGGGCTAACACTTTTGTGCTTATTATGCTTTCCACGATAATCAGGTTCCACAATTCCTTCTTCGCTCTTTTTTTTAATTACTGTTGCAATAACTTTATCATTTATATCGAGAGTTGCTTTAAAAAATTTTTTGCATACCCGAATAAGTTTGGAGTCCATTTCCAAGAAAAAGGCGTTGTTAAAACTACAGTAATTTTGAGTGCTTGAATATCTATATTTGGGTATTATCTGTTTCATGTGACTAGAAATGAATTCCCTCTGTCTTTGTAAGTCACTTGTATCCCAATATTTTTGAAATATTTGAAAACGAAACGATTCTGTTATTTTTTCGTTGTACATAAAACGGCAGTTTTCTCCACAAGTAGTTCGCAAGCACTTTTCTTTTATTTTTCTTGTAGGATTAGATAGCGAAGTATATGAATATCCTGAGTTTCTCAAATTTTGTTGACGTTTTTGTTTCTTGTTTTGTGTTTTATAATTAGTACGTTTTTTTCTTCCATAAACCACTTTCTGCATTTCTATGTCCGAAGAACTACTTCGACTTACTAACAACGGATTGAAATCGTCATTCGAATAATCGCTGAAGGGATCTGCAGAGCTATAACTGTTATTGTCACTATATATATCTTCTAAGCGCAAAGACGCAGAATAGTGTTGTAAGTTTGGACACGTCATAATAAATTTTAATTAATTATTGTTTGTTCGTGCAATATAATATACAATAATTTTTTGTATTTAAATATTTTTATTATTACTGCAATGAGCAATTGATTTCGTTATCAGCAAGTATTTATGTTAAAGTAAATTTATTATAAACATATCATGAAAATGGTTATAACTAAAGGTGGATTGAATTATTTCATGAAAAAGGTCACAACCCAAAAAAAATTTGAACAATTTTATCATAAAAAGAGTCACATTTCGAATTAAAATCATAAAGTAAAGCAAATTTTATCAACAAAAAAGTATTAACTCAAAATACAACCAAATTTAAATAAAACAATTTGATTATTTTTAACTTGAATAAAGGCTCAAATCAAAATAATAACTTTTTTATGAAAATATACGATGCATTTCTATTTCAACTTTTGTATTAACTCAAAATAATACCTTTTTGATAATATAAAGGTAGTCACTACACTATCACGAAAATGGTATCAAATGTGGTTTTCGAGATGAAAAAGTAATCGGAATACGTTGAAATTTTTACAGTGGATAGATATTGATGTTGTTTGTTGATTTCTTGCAAAAAGTGAAATTTTAAAAATTTTGAGTTAATACCCTCTTGTTGATCAAGTGCGATATGTATATAATAAACTACATCAAAATATATTCGTATTTCCGGCGTGAAATACGAATACGAACCTGAACCCGAAGTTCGAATACAAGATTTACATGGACACACAGACGGCCGGACATTGCTAAACCCACTAAGAAAATGATTTTGAGTCGAAATTATCTTACTTTCTAAACTGCCACTGAAACAGCTGGCATTTATAATTTTAACCTCTTATTTTTCCTCACATTAAAAAATCGATCAATGTAGCCTTGATTTTTTAATAATTCCCCAACAAAAAAAAAGAAAAAATCAAAACAAACAATTTTTAAATTGTCATTTTTGTAGTTTGTTCAAATTGAAAACAATAAAAACAAATCATGAATTTTCGTAAAATTTGGATATCACAAGTACATGCGGATGCTTCACAACCGCCGCTGAATGACGATCCCGAACCTGAATCCGCACCAGAATTAGTTGATCCACAAGTTGAATTACGTGAACGTTGTGGCAAGAAAAGGGAAATCTACAGACTCTACAAAACCCTGCAAGAATGCAATGACCGCGTAAATAGTCGCGAAAAAACTCAAGAAACTTGCCTAGAAGAAATATTTGATTACGTTTATGCTTTGGATCATTGTGTGGCCAAATCGTTGTTTGCAAGGCTAAAATAATTTCGGTTGTTCATTTTGTAATCAACATAAAAACGATGTATAAACATTTGTGAGCAAAAAAAAAAAACTATAAAAATAAAGAAAGAAAAAGTGTAACAAGTTTTTCATTAACTGATTTTAGGTTGCTTAAATGTAATATTAAAAGCTTTTGGTGGGCTGACATGATTCTTGCCAGCTCATAAAAACGGTCATTACTAAAATAATTTAGTCGAAAATGTTGCTGCAACTATGATTTCGTTGAGGACATGCCGCTTAGACTTTAGTGTGGTATGGTGTTGAATATGTTTTATGTATCTGTGGTATCTGTTAAACTGCAAATGACCATAGAAAATTTTTATGGTCTGTAATAATAGTATTCAAATTAAATTTCATTATGAAAAAAATGATTGGTTTTATGTAATTTTGTAGTTGTCTTAATTTTTGTTGAAGTTATTAGTAGAACTTAAGCACTAAACCTTGATACAGTTTATTGTGATTACAATTGTTGCTTAATTGTGGGTGTTCCTAACCATTTAATTTATTTGGTAATACTTTATATACATATATGACACCACAATTTGTGGTACTAAATCCTAATAATATGTACTAACTAAATGATTATGAATTAATAAGAAATTCTTTAGATGCAATAATAAATTAATTTATTTGACATTAAATACAATTTAGCAAAATGAGAAATAAATACCTGTGAGTTCATAATTAAAGTCATGATTATAGTCGAAAACATTATCATCGTTAATTTAATTCCACCAACCTTAGTTCAGTTCTCAATATGAAAAATTTTTAACTAGTCCAGTCAAGAGATAGGAAAACTATGAGTTGTGAGTTTGACGTACAACTACATCAACTTTATCACTCCTATAGTTATCTTCATTGATCATAAACAAACTATATAACATTTGAGATAACGAATGTTATTTTACCCTCCGATTATAACGTAAATCTGTTCTTAGTTAACGAAGGATACATTTTAAAGAAAAGCTACTTTATTAAATAAATAATTTTTCAACAAAGGTATTAGCTTAAAAACACGTATTTTTATACAAAAGTTTCTTTTCTTAATAAAATGAATTTTTTTTATGAAAATTTACTTTTTTTTAGAAAAGGTATTTCTTAAAGAATATATACTTTTTTAAGTATTTTGCTTTTAAGCAGAAGGTACATTTTTAAGGAAACATTATTTTTAAGAAAAATCTATTTTATTAATAGAGATACTTTTTTTTACGGAACGGTACTTTTTTAAGACAAAGTATTTTTTAAGAAAGGTACTTTTAAAAAAGTACTTTTTACTTTTAAGAATAATTTTTTTAAAGAAGAATTTATTTAAAGAAAATTTTATAATACTAAAAGGTACTTTTTAATGAAAATGTACTTTCAATAAAATGTACTTTTTTAAGGAAGATAAGTACTTTTTCAAAAAGGTACATATTAAAAAAATACTCTTTTAAGAAAAAATTTACTTTTTTTAATTAGAGGTGCTTTTTAAGGAAAAGTATGTTATTAAAAGAGGTACTTTTTAAGAAGCTATGTTTTTTAAGAAAGGGTAACATTTTAACAAAATCAACTTCAAAAACAGAAAATATTTTATTAATAAAAGATACTTTTAACCTTTAACTATGGCGGTGAAGTTTCGGGACATAGTAATGTGGTGATAAATTTTATCCCATTTAATTTTACTAAAAAATAAAAAACATTTCTTCATAATTACACTGGTCTACAAATTAAAAAAAAATGACTGCAGAAACGAAGCATGTTTTTGATGTGTAAACATCTATACACGCAGGGGGGTAAATTTCTATTTCACAATTCAATCACAAAAACAGCGTAACATGTGAGCCGTAAGACAAATCGGTGTGGCTTATGATTGTATTGATGAAAAAATTATGATATAAAATTGTTTCAGCTAATTCAACAACCCTTTGGTGTAAAACGTTAAAAATTTCGCAATATAAACGAATAACTTACACATAACACGCTTGGTGTTATGTTGGTGAAATCGTTCACCTTGCTCATCGCTAAATTGCCCTAGGTTTTCTGGGAAAAAATCTAAATGTGAATGCAGAAAATTAAAATTTTAAATCGGATTAAAATCAACTGAGTTCGTGTTCATAGGTTAGAACCTACCCGAAATAACTCCGAAATTTCAGGGTGTTCCCGAACATATTAAAACTGATTTGAGATCTACTCAACAAGGCCTACAACTTACACTAGATCACTTTCCATAGTTTCACTGTAGCAAGGCGAACGATTTCACCAAGACATTTTGGATATCGAAAGACGCTTCGAAGGAAAAAGTCAAGTAATAATGATTTCAAATTACTGCTGGTCACTTAAGCGAGAAACAGACGACTTGATGTACAAGTGTAAGAGGTCTAGCAAACACTTTTAATCAAATATTCAAAATTTCAAAATAAAAGAATTTTTATACCGTTATTTTAAAATATTTGCGAGTATATTATCATCATATTATAAAACTAAAAAAATAAAGTAAAATAAAATAAAATGATAATTCTTGATCAAATTTTGTAAAAGATAAATATATCACTTTTGAAAAATCTTAATAACTTTTTTTACCCGATTTTATTTATTGAAAGCTAGTTTAATTCAAAACTAAATTAGCTTTAATCACAGATATACATAAGGGTATGTTTATAAACAAACTTATTTAAAAAATGGCGCCAAAGTTGAAAAAACTAGAAAAAATAAAATTAAAGTCAGATACAATTAAGAACATTACTACAAAAATTTTATATAAATTCCAAAGGGTGTATACATTTGGAAAGGCACATATTTCTTCTTTCCGAAACCAATTAAAAAATAAATATCGGCTGAAAACCAACTAACTTACAAGGTCATAAGTACTTGTACCTACCCAAAAATGGTTTATTCGGAATAACTCCGAAATTTTAGGGTGTTTCCGAACTTTTGAAAATTGATTTTTGATCTACTCAATAAGGTCTATAACCTACACTAGGTCGCTTTTCAAGCATATTTTCACTGCAGCACCGTGTAATTTAACAGCCATACAAGTATAACCAGAGCCCCTGCAGTTGTTTGCTATAAGTGATACATAGATGACGCTTTCTGTTCGATTTTAAAAAAGTGACATAAAAAAATCTTTAGTTACTAGATGTTTACACATCTCCCCTGTGATAGGACTCACATGATTTTTTTAACAAATCTGGGTGCGCTGAATTCGAATCTGGCATAAAAATTGGGCTATCACGACTTGTTCATTTTTTATCGCATGGCAATAATGTAAACGGTCAATACTGACACTACAATTTCAGAATTATTAATTTGACAGAAGCCCACATTCATTCTAAATGTCGTGTGATACCAATGCAAGTTTTTTTTTTGCTTTGTGTGTGGTGAATATTTGGTTGAAAAAAGGATATGCAATATCACAATCATTAAAATATGCATATTTGCATTATTTTGGTTTTGATGCCAGAAACTTGGACAAACTATGGACACCGACAATGTTTTGCAATTGCTGCAGAACTGTTTTATAAAGGCGGTCAAATGCCAAGAGGATCTTTTTCGATTTTTTAATTCCAGTACTATGGAGAGAGTCAAGTAATGTTTAACAAAAGTTGCTGGATTCAATATGAAAAATCGAAAAAATGTCGAATGTCCCATCGGTTTCCAAACCAGTTCAACGCCCACCAAACGATCCTTTACCAGTCATTACAAGTGCCACGAGCAGTGAGTCCTGAACATCTTTCACCAGCAGTGGTAGTTTGTATGAGGCTGATGATGAACGCCATTTAGTGACTCAAGCTGAGCTGAATGATCTGATTCGGGATTTATATTTAACGAATTTATATTTAATGATCCAAATGACGTTCTTCTTCTACCGCTGCACATAAAATTGGGCCTTTTTAGGAACTTTGCCAACGCTTTGGACAAAGATGGTGTAGCATTTAAATATTTGTTAACGGTGTTTCCTAAAATTTCACATGCTAAAATCAAAGAAGGCATATTTGTTGCCCCTCAGATCAGGAAGCTATTGAATGATGATAATTTTTCACAATGTTTATTGGAGAAAGAATATGCAGCCTGGAAATCTGTCAAGAGCATCGTGGACAGTTTTCTTGGAAACAATAAGTGCAAACTACGGACAAATTGTTGCTGAATTATTGAAAAATTATCACGAATTAGGTGCAAAGACGTTTTTTTTTTTTTAGAAAAAGTAACTTTTTAAGAAAAAGTATATCTTAAAAAAAAGTTCTTTTTAAGAAAGTCCATGTTTTTTAGGAAAAGGTACTTGTTTAGAAAAGGCACTTTTTTAGAAAATATACTTTTTTAGAGAACGTACTTTTAGAGAGAGTACTTTTTTTTTAAAATATTTTTTTTAAACAAAGGTAGTTTTTTAAGAAAAATTACATTGTAGGAAAATGTACTTTAAGAAATGGTGCCTTATTTAGAAAACGTAATTTTTTTAAAAAGGTTCTTTATTAAGAAAAGGTACTTCTAGAAACCAAATATGTTCTATTAGTAAAACGTATTTTTCAAGAAAGTGTACTTTCTCAGCATGAAGTGCTTGTTTAAGAAAAAGTACTTTTTAAGAATGTATTTTTTTAGAAAAGTTACTTTCAAAAAAAAAAAAAAAAAAAAATACTATTTTTTAAGAAAATGTACCATTTTAACAAGAGGTGCTCTCTAAGGAAGGGTAGTATTTAAGAAGAGTTATTTTGTAACATGACGTACTATTTAAGCAAACTATTTGTTGATAAAAGGTACTTCTTGGATAGGTACTTTTAAATAAAAATACTTTTTGGAAAAAGCTACTTTTAAAAAAACGCCCTATTTAAAAACAGGTATTTATAAAAAAATAAGCTTAGAAATTTAATTTAAGCAAGGAACACTATAAAGATCTCGTTTTTTTTAAGAAAAGGTTAAAGTACCACTTGGTTGTTTTTGAAAAGGCCCTTTTTTAAAGAAAATTTACTTTATTAAGAAAATATATTTTTTTTAAATGTACTTTTTAAAGGTGTATTTAAAAATATATTAGTTGTTTAGAAAAAGTCAGTTTTTTAAAATAGGTACATTTAAAAAAAATTATTTTTTCAAGAAAAAATAATTTAAAAAGTTTTCTGTGAAGAAAAGAGGTGCTGCTAAAAAAGGGTTTTTAAGAACAGCAATTTTTTAACAAGGGGAATTTTTTAGTAAACTGTGCTTAAAAATAGAAGATATTTTATTAGATACTTTTAAGGAAAGGTACTTTTTAATAGAAAATAGTTTTTTTTTAAAGGTATTTTTTGAATAAAGGTACTTTTTCACAGAATTTTTTTAAAAAAATATGCTTAAAAGCTGTATCTAAAAACGAAACACTACAAACAAACTTAAGTTTTTAAGAAAAGTTTACAGTACGTTTAAGTGGTTTTTAAAAGTTCCTTTATAAGACAATGAATTTTTTTTAAGGGAAAGAACACTTTTTTAAGAAAAGGTGCTTTTTTAAGAAAATATATTTTTTTAAGAAACGGAACGTTTTTAGGAAAAGGTACTTGTTTAGAAAATGGTAATTTTTTAAGAAAAATTTATTTTAATTAATTTTAATTTTGATTAATTTTTTAAGAAAAATTACTTTTTTAAGAAAAGTTACTTTTCGAAAATAATTTACTTTTTTCAGAAACGATACTTTTAAAAGAAAAATTATTTTTGTATTATTTGATGAAAGGGCATGTGTTTAAAGAAAAAATACTTTTTTAAGAAAGGTACTTTTTAAGAAAAGGGTATTTTTTAAGAAAAGGGTACTTTTTAAGAAAAGGTACTTTTTAAGGAAAGGGTACTTTTTAAGAAAAGGGTACTTTTGAAGAAAAGGTACTCATTTAAGAAAAGGGTACTTTTTTAAAAAAGCGTACTTACGTAAAAGAGTAGTTTTAAGAAAAGGGTACTTTTGAAGAAAAGGTACTTTTTGAAGAAAAATAACTTTTGAAAGAAGAGGATCTGCTTTAAGCATATATACTTTTTTAAAAATAGGTACATTTTTGAGTAAAGGTACTTTTTTTAAGAAAAAGTACTTTTTGAAAAAATTTACTTTTAAAGAAAAGGTATTTTTTAAGATATATTACTTTTTATTTCAGACTGATACTTTCTTAGGAAAATATGCTTTTTAAGAAAAGGTACTTTTATAAGAAAAGTTAGTTTCGAAGTTAATTTTAAGAAAGGACAGGTTTTTTAAGAAAATATACTTCTTAAGAAAAGGGTGCTTTTTAAGATAAGGTATTTTTTTAAGAATATGTACTTTTTAAAAAAATGTACTTTTTTTTTGGAAAAAGTACTTCTTAAAACTATTTACTTTTTTAACAATAAGTACTTTTTTAAGAAAAGGTACTTTTTAAAGAAAAAGTACTTTTTGAAGAAATTTAATTTTTAAAGAACGTTAATTTTTTTATATATATTACTTTTTTAAGAAAAGGTACTTTTATAAGAAAAGGTGCTTTTATAAGAAAAGATACTTTTTTGAGAAAACACACTCGTTTTAAAAAAGGTACTTTTTGCTAAATGTTCTTCTTTGTAGAAAAATGGGTCAGTAACAACCAAATACAAAATAAATATTTAAAGTTACTAGCAGATTCCAGCGCTCGAAATTCGAGTGCAATTTCTACGCAACTTTATTTTTCAACTTAGCCAATTCACAAACCAACACTTTTTTGGTTTATTATAATTGTGAAGATATCAAACTCATTAACAAACACATTAACAAATTTAATAAACACATACATAGCATATGTATAACTTTATGTATGTGTTAGTAGCAACTTTAAATGCAATTTACTCAAAATAAAGGACAAAACTTAAAAATCTGTAAATTTGCAAAACGGCTAAAAAGAAATAACTTTCAAATAATATACTTTTGATCAAAATCGGGATAAAACGGTAGAACAAAACATCGGTCAAAAGAAATCACCTAGCCTATTAATATTATAGACATTATTTAATATTTTTCAAAAATTTTTTTTTGATTTTTCAGCCATATTATCAACCGATTTTGTTAATTCTTAAGCTCAAACTGCTCAGATATATGCCAAAATATTTTCAACAAACATGAAAAACCAGCTTATATATCACGGACGGACATCCGGATAGGCAAATATAGGACTTGTTAGAAGAATATACAATTAATCATTATATTTAATATAAAAATCGGTGGTCGAAACGAAGTGTCTCTATTTTTTTTTTTCAAGAATTGACGGCATTTTTAATTTATCTAAAAACCTTTTAGAATTCCAGCGAATAAAAAACGATTATTATTAAATATTACCATTATTAACTCCACAGGTAGCAGTTCTTTAACTATACTTTGATTTAATATCTAAATGGACTAATGAGAACCTAATTGATAGCCATTGTTGTCATACTATTCGTATTTCGAAATGACGTTTAACTGTTACTTACTCGTATGTTACTAATCAAGTTCAAATTTATCATTTATTTATTTTTATATGTGTCTAGATCAATAAGAGTTTGAATATGTTCCTAATCAACACAGATTGTATATGCACAATTAAAGAGTACTTTAAGCGATACAATCAGTGTTGAAATACATTTAATCTAAAGTTTTTAACAGCAGTTAGATTGATTGAAAACATATTTATAAAACTTAACTATACAAATTTGACATTTTCTTCACAGTTAGTTTTAACTGAGTTTTATGGGTAGTGTAAACAAAGTATTACAAAGACTGAAAATAAAATATTATTGCTTGAAAATATTTTAACGTTTTCTATCATACGATTTCATTAGCGCTCTTAAGAACCGCACCCATATACCGATGAACTTGAACTCTAAAGAAATGAACAACATTAATAACGAACATTATTTGGGGTGATTGTGAGTTGTGATTTGTGATAAATCTATGAAATTTATACAATATAAATGTTTGAAAATCAAAATATCAAACGAACAATTGCGTGCAGTGCAACTTCAGTTAATAAAAATATGTTATGAACAACAATAATAATAATTAAATAATGTTAATTTTAAGTCATCCCAGTGAGATGTATACAATGTTGGGAGCCAGAAAAATAACTTGTACGCTTAAGGAGGCATGATTTGATCTAAAAAGTGAACGTAATTGTAATTCAAATAAATGTTGTTATCTGAAATTATTTCATGAATATTTTAGTTTAATTTATATGTTTATAAACTTAACAATGTTAAGTTTACGAATTGAGCAGAGCGCTTCAATTTTAAAAACGACAGAAATTTCACTAATCGAATTTATTCATCGATTAACTGAGATTAGGGTCGATTAAGGTCTCAAAAACAGGCAAGTGAGGCCTTAACCACAGTTAAGTTGAGATAATTGTAAATTTTTCTTATTTAATTCAAATAATAAATCTTGTTTCTTATATTGATAAACTTAAAATTAGTGATTGAAAATAAGAAAAAGAAAATATTTTCAGACACCAAAAAAACAAATATTTTAAAATGCAAGAAATTGTTATCGGAATTGCGTACACCATAATTTGTCATACAGAATATAAAATATGTTAATCATCGGCTCATTTGAGGAACCAGTCTCCATATAACAATCACATACGATATCAAATTATACATATCTGCAGGTAGAAAATATAGTATGTCCATGACAAATTTAAATTTAGTTTTTGCTAATTTTTATATTCACTTTAGTCTTTTTTATACTTAACCTAAGCTATTCTATCTTTAGTGTTATTCGTACAATTACATAATTTTATGCCCGTATTAAGTTATTCACAATACATTTATGTCAATCTCGATGTTTTCTCTATATGGTTTAATAACAAACATTCAAATAAATGTGCAAAAAAATTCAACGAACATAAAAAACGCATTATATGAAAAAAATTATTGTGCTTAAAATTGGTTTTGTTTTTGCATGATTAGCATGACAGTTTCGAATATAAGAAAGTTGGATGATTTTGTTCAATTCCTGAGAAGCAAAAACTTTTACATAGAGAGTGCCGAAGCATTTGAAAAAAGATTTATTCAAAAATAATCACAATTTTAATTCTATCGCTATCAGCTGAAAATTCAAAAAAATATTTGCTAAAATTAGTGAAAACAAGTATGAGTGTTAAATTCGGCTATGCCGAATTTTTGATACCCTACGTTAATATTAATATCTGAAAAATTTAATAAAAAAGTAAACAATTTGACAAACTTCATATAAAGTATTACAAAAAATAAGACACTGAAATTTTAGGATTTTTTAGAGGTGTGTCACTACATTAGGCAATATCCTGACACAATAATGGCCCACTTTTTTTTTTGCCTTTATTCATACTAACTATGTAATCTTCTCCAGTTTACATGATCAGCGGCGTGGAATTTGATTTGGTTCCATGATTTATTTCCAGGTGTTAGGTGGGTGGCCGGGTCTGCGATGACCTTGGGGATTCCATTCTAAGGCAACTCTAGCGATGTCATTTCTTAGTCTGTGGATAATATGACCTATCCAGGTCCATTTGCATTTTAATATCTCCGTCAGGATAGGGGTCATGTTCGAGATTGATAGCAACTGTTCAGTCGTCACCCAAATTGGCCAAACAATTTTATTTGTTTGCCTTAGACATCGGTTGACAAAAACTTGCATCTTGGCCATTTGATGTTTGTGTTGTACCCCATGTTGTGCAAGAATACCGAAGGATTGACAACACACTGCAGTTAAATATGCATATTTTCGTTTTTTTTAGAAATATGGTTTGATCGCCATACTTTGTGTAGACTGTGGAATGCTACTCTAGCTTTGTTTATTCTGTTGGCTATATCATCCTCTGACCCTCCGTCTTTGGTTAAGATACTTCCAAGGTAACTAAAGAATTCAACGTCTTCGATGGCTACACCACATAGTGTGAGGGGAGTGGGGGTAACTGAACCAATACGAAGTAATATGGTTTTTTATATTAATTTTTAGTCCTACTTCATTTGTATTTGTAGCGAGTTTCTGCAGTTTATTCTATCGCAGAAGCGATGAGCCATTAGACAAAGATCATCTGCATAATCAACGTCACACAGTGGCGCCATTTGAGTTTTTTCGTTGCAAAAATCATATCTTTTGAACCGAATAACATAATTGAACAGTTTAAACAGCATATGATAGATAACTGTTCAGCCTATGAAATGAGCATTTGGAAAGGGTGCTACGCTTTGTAGGGGCCTACTTATGGGTTATCAAAGTTAAAATTTGTAGAAAAATAAATTTTATGGTAACTAAAAAAAATTATTTTTACATTTTTAGATTGTTTTTATTTTTTTTCTTTAGGGTTTTATGTTTTAAATTGTTACCCAACAAATTAAAAAAAAATTACTTCTTTTTTAAATTTATTTTTTCAATTTTCTGTAAAATATTCATCACAATTCGTAAGAGAAGGTATATCTAAAAACTAATCATTTCTAAACTATAACTATTTTCTAACTCTATTCGTGACTTCACATGCCGCAGGGAAGAAATAAGTGGATCGGAAGATGCTGCCAACATGTTGAAGAGGTCCTCATTTTGCCTTACCCTTGATGCTTTGAATGTGTTCTGCAATCTATATTTTTTATAAAATTTGTTAAGAGACTCCTGTGCTTCTTCAGAAAGCTCTCCAATTGGCAAAGACTGGTACTCAATTATATCTTTGCCATGCGCCAATATTTTATGGACGGTCGGGGTCAACTTCTTCTGTGGATACATTTCTGCTAAAAGAGATGCAGTTTTCGATTCATATTCTCCATATTTTGTAGAATTGACATTTTCTTTGCAGTTTAAAACATTCAAGATCGTTCCCAATCTTTTCACGATTTGATTGTCAATTCCAGTGATTCTAGTTACTGCCTCATCATTTTCAAAAAATCTCCTAGAAGTGTTTCCATCGGTGGAGTTACCGTATCCGTGCTTGGGACAGTCTACCTTTAGTCCAACTTGTTTAAAAAAGCATCCTGTATTTGCTTCTTTCTGATCTTTTCCTTATCCTTTATTGATGTATTTTCATCGAAGTTTTCCTCCTCTTGTGGTAGGGTATATGCTAATTTTAGCAAGAACTCCATACACCTTATCCTTGCGTGCAATGGTGACATTCCATATTCGTAATTCTCCTCGTTTGTAGAATCGTTTAAATTACCAAAGTTCTTCTGACTCTTTTTGCAAATCGGGCACGACAATGTTGAGGTTGTTCCTGTCAGTTCGTTTACGACTTTTCCGTCAACCATGGTCAGGTGGAACTCGTAATTGCATTCAATATATTTTCCTTCTCCAATTTGCAGCTTTGTAGGCTTAATCTTGCTTATTTGTTCTTCAATGTCCTTCACCGTGGTCCTTATGAGTTCTGCCGATTCCCTTGCAAACTGAAACATTATTGGTCGGCAATAATGCACTGATGACGGACACGGATTTTTCCAGTGCAGGGAAACATCAGATTTTAGCCGCAAAGGAACAACAGATGCCATAAACATATTTCCGTCCGATATTCTAGCGTCATCGGAAGATATCCTTTGCTTATAAACGCTTTGTCCGGATGATCCATCGCAGCCCCATTTGCTGATCAATGTCAGTTTCTCAGGAAGAATTTTCACCTCATTTTCAGGAAGACTCTCCAACAACCGTTTGTCTGTATGGCCCATGAGATCCTGCAGATTGGCTTTCACAGAGACTTCCGTAAACTCCGTATGCAGTGGTCGTGAATTTAATTTGGCTTGCATAATATGCTTGTATCCTGGTAAAACGTCAGCCCCGTGTCGCATCAAGGATGCCCGTAGTATCTCATATTTTTCTTTGGAAAGTTGTAAGTCCATAAACAAGGCCAAGGCTTCTTCGGAACCATACTTTTTAATGTGTGCGTTTGTGGGCGTGGGAATGCTTTCCTTAATCCTTTTTAGTCGCAGTGGGCTTGCATCAGCAACAGATTTTGTAATCTGCGACCTAACTCTTTCACTATCCTTTATATATTTAATAGACAGCGCGTCCGATAAATGCTTCGTGGTCAAGTCATTGGTGGCATCGGCAAGTTTACTCTTTCTTGTGAAAATTGAACACTCCTCAATACTTTTTTTGGCCTTCCTTTTGCTCCTCTGGTTGATGTGGTGGGTTTATCTACTGCCAATATATCCAGGATGGTGTCTTCATTAAGCCAGTCCTCGTATTTGGAGTTGAAGTTCTGAATGGTTCGATTAGATTTCACCCATTTCAATTTCGCTTCTCTCAATATTTCCGTATAAGCTATCAAGTTCTTCTAAAGCAGCTTCCGTGAAAAACTCTGGTGTGGTTGACCTTCTAAACAGTTCAAATAATTTTAAATTGTTTAACGCCATGGTTTCGGTACTTGTTGCGCCAACTTTCATTCGTAGACTAATCAATACAAACAATCAATACAAACAAAAAATAAGACGATTCGTTACCTATTTTTCGTGATATTACACCTGAAATCGCAACAAATTGACTAAAAATTGTGTTTTTTTTTGAAAACCGAAAGTCGAAAGCTCGTTCGAAATCAATAAAAAGAAGATAAAGTTGTGAGTTGTATTCAATAGATTGTTTGATTATTATGCGGAGTGTTTTAATATGATCTGCTCATGAGTGGTTTGATCCAAAGCCAGTCTGTTCCTTGCGCAACAATGGTTCAATCACAGGGCTGATTCTTTCCGATATTAAGAGTGATATTACCTTGCAGATGGTGTTTGAGAGTGTGATTCCCCTCCATTTTTCGCGCTGCGATAGGTCACCTTTTTTGGGTACATTTACAATCACTCCTTCTTTCCATGATTTACGTATATGATTGGTGTTCCCAGCTGTTCTTATAATCGGTGCAAGGGGCAATTGTTCTGCGGGAACGTTATCAGGACCCATCTACCCCATTTTAAATAGAAAATTTACAAGCAATATTATTCTCATCTTAACCAGGTCAATGATTTATTTTGTGATTGAGAGTGATTTTAACAGACAGACGGACGGACGGACAAACGGACTTCGCTATATCGGCTCGAGTTGTTGTAAGATCAGGAATATATATACTTCTCTATTTTAATGCAATTGTTAATACGTAACCATTAAATTCGAATATAAAGTTAATTGTTTTTTCTTTTTTGATCAGAACGTATTAAAATTTCTTATTTATTTTTTTTTTATGAATATAATCAATTTTTTTTTATAGAAAGAATTACCCTTCTATCTGAAATATTGCATTATCCTTCTACTATTAGAGTAGAAAAATTTTGAGAAATACTTTTGTAATGCAGCCGGCGCGCTGTGGCACATAATATCGGTCAAAAATCTTATTTTGTATGGTTACCGATTTTGAAGTTATGGCACTACTAATATGGAAGTAAATAATAATAAGTTTACTAATTCTAGGAAACTTTATTTTTTTATTTAATAAAGACCCTCAAGATTAGTTTTAGCCAATTAGCAATTCAACACTTTTTAAATGTCGATTATTGTCGTTATTGGTTTATGTCCAATTATTAGTTTAAGTCCAAAATTATTTTTCAATTCAACACAATTATTATTGTGAGTGAAGAAAACAAACTCACCAATACTTTAACATATTTAATAAACAAACATATTATTATACAAATTTATGTATGTGTTAGTAGCAATTTTAAAAGATGTAAGAATTTTAAAAGTTGTAAGTCTGGTGAACAGCTAAAAAGAATTATCTTTCAAATAAGATACGTTGTTCAACAAAGCATCGTTCACAAGAAATCGCCTTAGGTTAGGTTAGGTTAGGTTGAAAAAGAGGAGCCATGTATACACATAGCTTATATCCGTTTTACCCGGATATACACTTAAGCCAGAAAGTCGGCTTGTTGTGCGCTCTACATCCTCGTGCTCATCCGTTAATCTACTCCTTATTTAACTTAGGAGTTCGGTCTCGATAGCAAATCTCCTGAGTGCTTTCCAGCGTATCCCCCTAAGAGCCGCTAGGTCTGGTATGATTTCGTTGGATAAATTTCTGACCCTTGTTCCGGCAAATGCAGGACAGTAACAAAGGCAGTGTTCTAGGGTCTCGTCATCCTCTCCACAAGCTCTGCATGTGGCCGATTCTGCCCGTCCTATACGGTATAGATGAGTCCTCAGTTCAGAGCGTCCAGTGAGGATGCCAATAATCCTACTCAGTTCCTTTCTATTTAGACTAAGGATTTCCTTAGTCTTCGAAGTGTTTGGAGAGCCCCATAGTATCTTCGTAGCCTTACCCACGTCAGTTTCCTCCCAAATTGAAGTATGTGAATTAGTTGCCCACTCCGATAGTTTCAATTTGAGAGCCTGGAAAGGTATTGGGTTTTCCAAATTGACACCCTCCAGGAAAGAACCCTTCCTGGCCAGTTCATCTGCAATCTCGTTTCCCATTATACCACTGTGTCCTGGGATCCAAATGATTTCAAGTCTGCCTCTTGTAGTGAAGTTTGCAATTTCTTCCTTACATCTGAGGACAGTCCTTGATCTAGTTTTGTCCGAGGTATCGCCCTCAAATCGCCTTACCTATTAACATTATATTACTTAATATAAGCTGTACTCAACAAATCATGAATAGAGTAAAAATATTTTAATGGAACGCAAATTGCATACGCAAGTATAAACACGAACTTGATTACTTCCTCAGAAACAAAAATATTGACATAATACATTCTTGTATCTAAGACCCACCTAACAACATGTTGTTTTCTCTCGATGCAAGGATACACTTTTCATGCCACTAAAGATACTAAGACAGAGCATGTCGAGCTCAGCTATCCTCATAAGCTCTCGACTCAAACACTTCCTAATGTTCCATCTAAAGTCTCGAAAAATTTAACCCAGGCTTAGTGATCTCATCAATTTACTCACCCCCGAGATTCACAATAAAGGAGGAAAATTACAAAAAATTTTTTAAATCATTGGCCTCATACAGCATAAGCATACAAACTGGGGGTCATGACTAATTACCCCTACAGGCCGTGTTTGGATTAATACAATTTCTAAAATGAGTACGGCTATAGTCTCAAGCAGAGAATCTACCTATTGGCCATAAGATCAACAGAAAATACCAGATCTGATAGATTTCGGAATCAAAAACTCCAAACCAAGACGCCAGGTGCAGGTAGAACCGTCTTTAGAGCTCTCCTCTCCCACAATTATTACTCTCCTCAACCCGCCAGAAATGGAACACTCCACTGATGACTTAGCGCAGAAGGGCAAACGAACAAACTGATTAAAATGCAAAAAAAACTTCAGAAAATATTGATTTCGAGATAAAAAATTTTAGGTTTAAATTTTACCCCGGAATGGAAAATATCGCTCGTAACAATGATACCCAAGCCAAAAAAGATAACACAAAAGTCGAGTCATATTGAAAAATCAGATTTTTATCAAATATGTCTAAACTGTTCGAAAGACTGCTAATGAACTATGCGTCTAATGTCGAGAAATTACAAATATGACAGAACACAATCCTACCTACGCCTTAGACGGTTGGACACAGCCCGACCTGGTTGACTGAGACACATAAATGGAGGATTTGTGAAAACATTTTTATAAATAATAAATCATTGAGCAATTTATGTATTGTCTGGCACTGGCTGGACAATGATATTAAGTATTAGTTTTAAGAAATGTAAAATTATTGTTAGTTCACATAGAATAAAAAGTAAAGATTCAATAAATAAAAACATTAAAACAAGTAAATTTAAATTGTTAAATCATTGTTTGAAAAAAGTCCTCTTTGGTCCTTGTGAATATTAGGACTATAAAGATTACAGGCGCCAAAGTTAGGCATTCTCTTGCAAGATTTTAGTTATTAAATTTTTAATAAGTATTGGTTGTATAAGTAACTGAAAAAATAAGTACGAGGGTTAAATTCGGCTAAGCCCAATCTTTGATATAATCCATCTGGGTTGTGCGTATCCATTAATAGCTGCATTTATTGTCCTAGTTATAAAAAATGTAAGTAAAACATTTGAAAAAGAAAAGTTACAACAAACACTAAAGGTGCGTTCAGACTACGCAAATATTTGACCAAATAAACGTAACCCCTAAATAATGTGTAATTTTCCTTGTATAATTTTCATTAAGTTATACAATATATGATATAGAATATAGTTAAATATATTAAATATTACTAATGTAATAAAACATAACTTAATTTTGTCTTTTATATATCATGTAAGATTGAATAAAACTTTCATAAAATTAAGGGTTACGTTTATTTGGTCAAATATTTGCGTAGTCTGAACGCACCTTAAGAATTTGTAAAAATTTTAAGAGGTATCACTATATTTAAGAACATATCTTGGCACAATGATACCTGTTTTACCCCATTTTAAATACCAACCTGCTTGAAGTTATGATAAACAATATTGCACTAAGTTTACCCAGGTAAATGGTTTATTTTGTGAATGAGCGTGATTCCAACAGACGGACGGACAGACGGACATCGCTATATCGATCGAGTATATATTAAGTATCAAGAATATATATAGTTTATGGGGTCGCAAACGCATTTTTCGATGCGTTACAAACGGAATGACAAACTCATATATACCATCTGCACAGTAGTGTGGAGGGTATAATAAGACATTATATAAAAAAAATTTTGTAACATTTTTGAAGTATTACACTTTGATACTAAAATTCAACTAAAAATGAAAATGTATTTTAAACCATCCATAAATGTTTTTCTTATCGGGCGATTTACGTTTTATAGCAAAAATTTAATAAGCGAAAGTCTCAGTTACTAAGCACAGCGCAATTCCAATCCAATCGAAAGTTATGTACATACTTTTGACTGCCTTCAACTGTGCGGCGCACTGTGGACCATATTTTTAGAAGACGGCCAAAAATAATTTTTTTATGGTTACCGATTTTAAAGTTATGTCATTTTTAAATAACTGTAACTTTTTTGTTTTAAAAGATTTTAAAGTAAAGCAAATTTTGTAAAATCTTGTAATTTCTAAGCAATTTCTGTTAGAAATAGTAGTTTAGAAATTAAAAAAAAAAAAAAAATTTAAAGGGTCCAAATTTCCCGAAAATCTCCTACTTAATAGAGCATAAATCCTTCCCATCAAATCTTACACTTTTCTGTAGTCCGAACGCTCCTGTACACTCCTATACCCAACTATATACCTGCCGGTTTCCACCCGTGTGCACCAGAACAATTTTTCTGACCCCAGGTCAGATATTTTGTGCAAAATTTATGAATACAAAAGTCTTCCACTATGTGGTTAGAGTATACTGAGTTTGCCCTGATGTTTGTAACTACCAAAAATATTGAATCTGGATCAATCTTTTATTATATGGATTGACTCAGAATCACTTTCTGAATCGAATTAACGATGTCCGTCCGTCCATCTGTGTGTTATGAATACAAAAATTGGTCGTACCGGTGTATTTTTTGCGTGAGTTTATTTGTTTCTTATACTGACAGAAAAAGGAAACGGTAGAGTTGACACGAGTTGTTATATACTTATCAAAAAGGGTTGCGACATAATGCGCTTAATTGTTAAATTATATTAATGGGTAAAATGAAATTCCTTCTCCAGCAAAGTATTGCAGACCAATAAAATTTGCATTCAAAAAGGAAACAAAAGATGTCATAACTGAAGAAGTTCCACAAATAAAAGATCAAATTAAAGAACTTCAACCTGTAATATTTAAATTCGATGGCCAAGGCATTTTAAAATAGGTCCCACAATGATTGGTTGAAAATTTGCGCAAGCTTTAACCGAAAAAGTCATCGTCAAGCTGCATTATATGCCAAAAGACATCAAGTCAATTAAGCCAACCCCCACCAGAAGACGATAGTTTTATGGAAGCCTACGAATTTCGAATGTCCACTCTTCATGCTAGAATAGGTTTTATGGAGCATATTCTTAAATTGGGTTATGATCTGGAATTTGGTCCGTAAGTCAAAACAAGAAAAAAGAAAGCAAAAAAAAAAAAACAAATTCAAGAAACATATTTACAGCTAAGCCTCATAATCGACCAACCAAAACAAGGAGAAGGAAACTCAAAGGATGGAAATATTGTAAGGAGATTTTCTTCCGATCCAGAAACTACAGCACCTAATACAGGTGTTGATCATGAATTGATAAGACGATTCAAAATCATATTACAAGTTCTAGCATGCAGCAGAAAGATAAATGCAAAAAAATTTTGAGAGTAAACGGCAATAAACAGCTATATTTTATAACGAAAACTACTCTTGAAGATATGTGCCACCCACAGTTCATAAAATTTGGTCCCATGCGGAAAAAATAATCCAAAACAATATGCTACCAATAGGAGATCTATCTGAAGAAGCGCAAGAAAAAAGGAACAAAGACTACAGATTCTTTCGCGAGCAGAACACAAGAAACATGTCCGGATGTTGCACTAATGAAGACCTTATCACTTTTTTTGTTGTGCACTTCAGATCCATTTAAGGCCAACATTCGACAAAAATGAAAAACTACTAGACGAAGAAGCTAAACAACGTCTAGAAGATGAAGATCAAGGCCATTTAGAAGAAATATTTACTAAAATTGTTTGATTTAAAGTAGATTTAGAACACTAACAAGAAGTTATACTCTTTTTACCTCCACTCCAATGTGCAGAGGGTATATATAAGTTTGTCATACCGTTTGTAATAATTGGAAAAAAAATTTTGGACCCCATAAAATATATATATTTGTGATCCTTATAACAACCGGAGTTGATATAGCGATGTCCGTATGTCCGTCTGTCCGTCTGTGGAAATCACGATGACGGCATCAATCGGGCAGCTAGGTGCTCGTTGATATAAAAAATGATTCATTAACATCCTGCAAAGTTTGCTATTTAAAATCGTCCAAATCGGTCGCTTAGGGCCCGAGATTTGAATGAAGAACTAAAAAAAGTCTTGAAAAAATATAATTTTCCATGTTGTTCATGTCACGATCACGCCTTCAATAGGACAGCTAGGGTGATCACTTTTAGTGAGAATGATTTACCAAATTCATGGAAAGATTTCTATTTCAAAAATCAATTAAATCGGTCCAGGGAAATCTCTGAAAAAGTAAAAAAAAAAAATGAAAAACATGATGTTTCTATATTGTTCGTGTTGTTATTCTAAATGTTGCATTGTTGTCATAACTGGACTTGTTGTTTTTGAGGTCGTTGTGGTAATAATATAATAAAAACAAACCCTTCTAAATTTTTTTATCAACTCTGGTAGAACAATTTAAAGTTTCCATTGTTTTGTCATCACTAAAAAATTTACTAGATCATTTCTGTCATTTCCAAGAGCCTGCCTGCAAAATTTCAGATCGATTGGGTCACGGGAAAGTGATTAAAATCGATCCAAAATTTGTTCGACCAGCAGACACTACGAGTTAATATAAAGGGAGTAAAAATTCACCAACATCTAAAGCAAATAGTGCTAAAATACCTAGTTGTTAATAAAAAAAAAACAATGTAAATTTAGCAAAAAAAAAAAATTTTATGTATAAATTTATTTAAAGAGAAAAACACAAAAATAACGTTTGATGTTGTATTTTTTATGTGTAATATTTACATATACATACATACATACACATATTCAATAATACAAATAATACACATATATTCTATATATGTATATCCATAATAACTGCATGTTAGAAATAAATCGGTATATTATTTTATTTACATAAAATCTGCAATATTTTGTTGTGGGGAAAATACATTTCTTTTGCATTAACAGAGTGTCACTTCATTTTGCTCAGCGTGACTATGCCACAGTAGGTGGCGCCACAATTTTTGTTCTAATTAGCTTTGCAATAGTTATTTCTATTTTAACATGTATGTTAATATTTTCAACTGGATATCATACAGAGCAATGCTAAGAGTATACACCGGCTGGTCTTTTGTTTCATACGTTTTTTCATTATTCTTTTACAAATATGAACATAAGTTTGGCATATTAACTTTTTGTTGTGTTTACAAAATAGAGTTACCGAGTTCATCAATGAGTTTTTTGCTTTACATAGCTATATAGAACTATTATTCTGCTTTACCTACAAAATATCTGATTGCGATTACATCTAATTTTTAAAAAATGTTGAAAATTACTAAAGCATTATTATTCACATAAATACAAAATTGCACTTTTTAAATTTTCCATTCAAATTTAAGAAAATATCAATTCTAAAAACTGGAATTCAAATTTCCAATTATAAATTATAAAATATTAATTGAATTTCAAAAAATCATATCAAAACGTCGGAAATAATAATTTTAAATTTAGAAGACATCAATTGCATCTTTAATATATAAATTTTATTCGTTAAACACAAATTGAAATTCCAAAAAAAAAAAGACACCAAATATGTTTACATTTAAAAATGTTTACATTTAAAAAAAAATATTGCCATTCAGGAGATATTAATAACTTTTCAGTACCGCGATTCAGTAACTTCTTTAACGATAGTCGAATCGTTAAAAAAAGAAAAACGCAAAATTATCAGTAAAATTTTTAAACGATATTCGCTATTGTTAGAGTCAGCTGTTGTTGTTATCTAAACGACAACCATGTTTGTGTTGTTTATTCAATCGATAAAAACTTAAATTTTTAGGTTGAAATGTTTGAAAATATTTTGCTTCTATTAAAAAACTTTTTTATATAAATAAAAAAATTAAATAGCATATTCAATTCATTATTTCATTTTCAAATAAATACACAGAAATATTAGTAAAAAAAATAAGGATATTAAAAATAAACATAAAATCATCCGGTCAAACACGAAGCAATTTGTTTTTTTCTATTCTTTGTGTTTTTCGCTTATTTTGACAGAGATGTCACTCGTTTACAATTTAAATATATAGAAAAATAGATTTGTCGACTGTCGTTAAGATGTGTGTACTTAGTGAATCACTTAATCCTCAGTGCAAACAACAATACCTGTCGATATATTTTGCGATTGTCGGATCGTTGAAATTTACAGAATCGGACTACAGAAAACATTAATTTAAATTCAATGAATTTTAGAAAACGTCAAATGATATTTAAGAATTGCAAACATAAAAATTGTTACATAAATAAACGCAATTTGATAAGAATGTTTTATTTTATATATAAATTTTCACAATTTTTTTTGGATGAAAATTTGAAGTTTTTCAGAAAATAAAGATAACAAATTATATTATTTAAAATATTTGGGATTTTTGGTTTTTTGCGTTTGGCATCCCTAATTTGATTATTTATTATTATAAATTTATTCTGTATGTTTTCAAAATATGGCAATATTTTAATAAAAAAGTTGAGAGAGCCTTTTTTTTTTTGATTATTATTTTGTTACTCCATCCGACCTATATGGCCACAATGAAGAAATATTTGGCCAATTAAAACAAACTGTACAGCCATCTCCAATAACATGATTTAATGCATATAGCATGCATGCATATTTTTCCAATTTTTTGTTTACATTTATTAACAATACTCAAACCGAGGTGGAGGGTATCAAAGATTCGGCACAGCCGAATTTAACACTCTTACTTGTTTATATAGTTAACAATTTTTCTTGATTTAAAAACTTATGTATTTTATAAATTTATATAAAATAAAAATTGGTATAGAAGTATTGAAAAAGACAATAAAAAAATTTTTAACTTTTTCATTGAAACGTCTTGAACCAATACCAGGTAACTTTTACGTTTGCTGCTTAATAAATTGTATCTTAACTCGGGTTCTTTAAAAAAAAAGCCAACCTTTGGCTCTTGTGAACATTAGGACTTAAAAGTTTACTGAGGCCAAAGTTTGGCATTTTCTGACAAAATTTTACTTACCAAATTTTTAGAAAGTATTAGTTGTAAAATTAACTGGAAAAATAAGATATTATATAAAAAAAAAACTTTTTTTAACCTTTTAACACTTCACTTTCGTACTAAAATTCAACTAAAAATGGAAATGTATTTTAAACCCTCCATTGCTTTTTTTATTATCGGTCGATATTTACGTTTTATAGCAGACATTAAAGGCTAAAGTCCCACCTACCAAACAAAAAAACGCATATCAAAGTTCCAATCCAATCAAAACTTATGGATTTTTGACCGCCTTCTCGTGAAGGTTCACTGTGCAGCAAGAGAAATGACTTTGTTTCAACAACAAATGACGTTGGTGTAATTTTTAAAAACACTTTAACATAGTTGAACCATATTATTATGACCATTGTTTAAACTTACATGAAGCTCAGAAATCTATGGTCCACTCAATATTTCACACCCCCTTTAAAATAAGAATAATTCTATTCAAAATGTATTTAGTTGCAGGCATTTTATACGGTTGTGAACTTCATGCAATAAGATATGTTTTGGGACCATGAAGGTCTGCTGGAACTACTTCATTCACAAAGAAGCTTTTCGGCGTTACATTTAAAAGTGCGATGATTAGCGTTCTTTTATTTTTTCATTTTGTAATATTCACTATAAAACCAATTTACTTTTATGAAAATCTTCGGTTTGCCAGACCAAACCGGGGAAAAAATTATTTCTGCTTCGGAATCCTTATCTGGTATCTGAATGGCATTTCTACGTTAGTACCACACGTCTTTAGAATATGCTTCCACAATATCAGCAACTAAACTGCCACGCTTCAAATTTTAAATATTTCGTTTGGAATATTTTGCATAATTATTTTATTAATTTCATAAATTTCATCAATATGTATATATATTTGCGACCTGTATTTCGATTATGAGATTTACATGGGCACACAGATGAACAGTCGGACGGACAGATGAACGGTGATTGTGAGCCAACAAAAAGGTGTGTCTAGCCCAAGTATTTTTGATAGCTACAAACATTAGCACAGAAAAAGATTGTGTGTAAAAATTTATAAAAAACTAAATGATATTTGTAAAATATTGTTGGAAATATAAAAATTAATATTCTGTGAATTCTGATTATTTCAATATATAGTCTTAATGCACTTGATTTTAACCATACACTGGCATAGCATTCCCGAAATATGGATGCCTTGAAAAGTGCTAAAATCATTAAAACTCATATAGTTTGTGAGGTCAATATAATTACCATTATTTTTAAAAATAGTTTACCTACAAGCTGAGGGAGGTATCATTTGTTTGACTTTTACAAATTGCAAAAAGATTTATTTGATATTAGAATTCTTAAAATCATTTAAATATGAACGAACAATCATATTTAAGACACTTAAAAAAATTTCCACTAAAAACCAATAAAATCAAAATTTTTGTGACTGTAGACCACAAAATCATAAATCATATAAATATAACACTGACGGAAAACGTATGCAAAAGAAAAATCAAAATAATTAATAAAAAAATAATAGCTTTATCAAATCCAAATACGAGTATGTCAAAACATGCATAATTGCATATAAAGGAGACAAAATACAATGTAAGAAAAACTGGAAAAACAAGCATAAATTCAAGCAGTTTATATGAAGACCAATTCACAGCGATAAATGTATGTTGACGTGTTAGCTATATTGTGAAAATTTTTATTGAAATAATTTCATATTGCCATATTCAAATGAATTATAAAAAAAAACTATTCGTATGATACGCTTGCTAATACGAATATGAAGTTAATACTAAGCCGAAACACATGACGAAATGAAAAATAATTAAAAATATTTATACAAGTCAGTGTTGCCAGGTCTTTTTTCCAAAAAATTAATAACTCCCCTAAATGGAAGCTAATTTGAAAAAAATTCCCCTAAAAAAAATTAAAGTTAATTATTTTTTAATTAGTGAATTAGGAGCATATAATTCAGTATATATATTAGCGTGGTCCCTCGTTATATGGGCATTTTTTAAACCGCAATTTTGGGACGTGTCGGGGTCAAGTTATTTCCTTTCTATATAAAACTAATAAATGTGTAGTTTGGGGACAATAGGATAAAGAAAAGTCGCGCCGGAAATCGATTGAAAATTTAAAATGTGTTTATATGAGGAAAATATGACTTTTGATGTGTAAACATCTATACGCGTAATCGTAAGAAAAATCGGTGTAACTTATGATGGTATTGGTGAAAAAATTATGATATGTAATAACCTGTTTGAAAATGCAAAATGAAAAATAAAAAATGAAAAATAAGAAATGAAAAATGAAAAATAAAAAATGAAAAAGGAAAAATAACAAATAAAAAATGAGAAGTAAAAATGAAAAATAAAAAATAAAAAATAAAAAATGAAAAACGCAAAATGAAAAATGAAAACTACAAAATGAAAAAGGGAAAATAAAAAATAAAAAATGAGAAATACAAATGAAAAATAAAAAATAATAAATAAAAAAGAAAAATAAAAAATGAAAAACGCAAAATGAAAAATGAAAAATAAAAAATTAAAAAGGAAAAAGGAACAATTAAAAATAAAAAATGAAAAATAAAAAATGAAAAACGCAAAATAAAAAATTAAAAATACAAAATGAAAAATACAAAATGAAAAACGAAAAAATAAGAAATTAAAAATGAAAAATAAAAAATTAAAAAAAAATTTTAATTAAAACAAGCAAGAGTGTTAAATTCGGCTGTGCCGAATCTTTGATACCCTCCACCTCGGTTTGAGTATTGATAATAAATGTAAACAAAATATTGGAAAAATATGCATGTGTTTCCTATATGCATGCGTTTCCGGTTATATGACATAACTTCTCGTTTAATTTAGTTTTTGCTAATTAAATAGCTCGCCTTAACCTCCATTGCATAGGTTATGGTTGTGTAGAGTGGCTATCTGCATTAAATCGTGCTAATTGGAGATGGCTGTATAGTTTCTTTTAACTGGCGAAATATTTTTTCATTGCGGCCATATAGGTCGGATGGAGTAATAAAATAATAACCAAAAAAAAGCTCTCTCAATTTTTTTATTAAAATATTGCCATATTTGGAATACATAGAGAATAAATTTATAATAATAAATAATTAAATTAGTGATGCCAAACGCAAAAAACCAAATATCCCAAGCATTTTAAATAAAATTATTTGTTATCTTTATTTTCTGAAAAACTTCAAATATTCATAAAAAAAAAAAAATTGTGAAAAATAATATATGTATAAATAACGTTCTCATAAAATTGCGTTTATTTATGTAACAATTTTTATGTTCGCAATTCTTAAATATCATTTGGGGTTTTCTAAAATTCATTGAATTTAAATTAATATTTTCTGTAGTGCGAATTCAACGATCCGCCAGAATTTCAACGATCCGACAATCGCAAAATATATCGACAGCTATTGTTGTTTGCACTGAGGATTAAGTGATTCACTAAGTACACACATCTTAACGACAGTCGACAAATCTATTTTTCTATTTATTTAAATTGTAAACGAGGGGCATCTCTGTTAAAATAAACGAAAAACACAAAGAAGAAGAAAAAAAAAACAAATTACTTCGTGTTTGGCAGGATGATTTTATGTTTATGTTTAATATCTCTATTTTTTTTTTTTTACTAATATTTCTGTTTATTTATTTGAAAACTAAATAACGAATTCAATATGCCATTTAATTTTTTTATTTATATAAAAAAGTTTTTTAATAGAAGCAAAATATTTTCACTATTTCATGATTTTTATTTATGTATGACGACATTTCAACCTAAAAATTTAAGTTTTTAGATAACAACAACAGCTGACTTTAACAATAGCGAATATCGTTTAAAAATTTTACTGATAATTTTGCTTTTCATTTTTAACGATTCGACAATCGTTAAAAGAAGTTACTGAAAAGCTATTAATTTCTCCTGAATGCCAATATTTTTTTTTTAATGTAAACATTTTTTAAATGTAAACATATTTGGTGTTTGTTTTGGAATTTCAATTTGTGTTTAACGAATAAAATTTATATATTAAAGATGCAATTGATGTCTTCTAAATTTAAAATTATTATTTCCGACGTTTTGATATGATTTTCTGAAATTCAGTTAATATTTTCTAATTTATAATTGGAAATTTTAATTCCAGTTTTTAGAATTGATATTTTCTTAAATTTGAATGGAAAATTTAAAAAGTGCAATTTTGTATTTATGTGAATAATAATGCTTTAGTAATTCTAAACAATTTTTAAAAATTAGATGTAATCGCAATCAGATATTTTGTAGGTAAAGCAGAATAATAAATCTATATAATTATGTAGAACTTTTTTGAAAGCAAAAAAACTCATTAATGAACTCGGTAACTCTATTTTGTAAAGACAACAAAAAGTTAATATGCCAAACTTAAGGTGCGTTCAGACTACGCAAATATTTGACCAAATAAACGTAACCCCTAATTTTATGAAAGTTTTATTCAATCTTACATGATATATAAAAGACAAAATTAAGTTATGTTTTATTACATTAGTAATATTTAATATATTTAACTATATTCTATATCATATATTGTATAACTTAATGAAAATTATACAAGGAAAATTTTACATTATTTAGGGGTTACGTTTATTTGGTCAAATATTTGCGTAGTCTGAACGCACCTTTATGTTCATATATGTAAAAGAATAATGAAAAACGTATGAAATAAAAGACCAGCCCGTGTATACTCTTAACATTGTTCTGTATGATATCCAGTTCAAAATGTTAACATTCATGTTAAAATAGAAATAACTATTATAAAGCTAATCAGAACAAACAAAAATTGTGGCGCCATCTACTGTGGCATAGTCACGCTGAGCAAAATGAAGTGACACTCTGTTAATGCAAAAGAAATGTATTTTCCCCACAGCAATTTCTCACATGCAGTTATTATGGATATACATATATGGAATATATGTGGAATATATGTATATTATTTTATTATTTAATATGTGTATGTATGTATATATAAATATTACACACAAAAAATACTACATCAAACGTTATTTTTGTGTTTTTCTTTTAAATAAATTAATACATTAAAATTTTTTTTGCTAAATATACATTGTTTTTTTTAATAACAACTAAGTATTTTAGCATTATTTGATTTAGATGTTAGTGAATTTTTACTCCCTTTATATTAACTCGTAGTGTCTGCTTGTCGAAAAAATTTTGGATCGATTTGAACCCCTTTCCCGTGACCGAATCGATCTGAAACTTTGCAGGCAGGCTCGTGGCAATGACAGTAAATTTTTTTAGTGATGCCAAAACAATGGAAACTTTTAAATTTTTCTACCATAGTTGATAAAAAAATGTACAAAGGGTTAGTTTTTATTATATTATTACCACAACAACCACAAAAACAACAAGTCCAGCTATGACAACAATATAACATTTAGAATAACAACAAGAACACTATAGAAACATCATATTTTTCATTTTTTTTTTTACTTTTTCAGAGATTTCCCTGGACGCGTTCCACCGATTTTAATAATTTTTGAAATAGAAATGAATTGAATTTGGATAATCATTCTCACTAAAAATTATCACCTTAGCTGTCCTATTGAGGGCGTGATCGTGACAAGAACAACATAGAAAATTATAATTTTTCAAGACTTTTTTTAGTTCTTCATTTAAATCTCGGGCCCTAATCGACCGATTTGGACGATTTGAAATAGCAAACTTTTCAGGATGTTAATGAATCATTTCAGTGAGCACCCTAGCTGCCCGATTAATGCCGTCATCGTGATTTCCACAGACAGACAGACGGACATCGCTATACCAACTCCGGTTGTTATAAGGATCACAAATATATATATTTTTTGGGGTCCAAAATTTTGTTTCTAATTATTACAAACGGAATGACAAACTTATATACACCCTCTGCACACTGGAGTGGAGGCTATAAAAATAAAAATAAAAAATTAAAAATAAAAAATGAGGTATGAAAAATGGAAATAAAAAATTAGATATGAAAAAAATGACGAATGAAATATAAAAAATGGAAAATGAAAAATGAAAGACGAAAAATTAAAAATGAAAAATATAAAATAAAAACGAAAAATTAAAAATTAAGCGGTTGAAATAATAAATAATTATTATTATTTTTATATAAGCAGAACTCCTGCAGTTGATTGCTATAAGTGATACACAGATAACGCTTTCTGTTTGCTTTTAAAAGAGCGGCATAAGAAAACTTTAATTACTAGATGTTTACACATCTCCCCTGTGATCGGACTCGTATAATTTTTTTCCATTTTTACGAAAATTTCGTTCTACAGTTTAATTTTTTCGACAACCAGTTATATGAATCGATTTATGTATTAAATTATCTTTTTAAAAAGCCATATGACTCCAATCGGTATATGACAAAAACTCGCCAATAAATAACAAATGCCCCCCCAACCACTTTTGTGATGCACATTTTTTCAACTTTAACAAATTAATTAAAGCCATATTTCTTTTTTTTTTTTGGTCTCTATACCTATTAATACTCAGATATGAAGTATTGTCTTAATACCACGTTGTTAACTTATTGCGCAATGAGACCGAAAATATTTTTGATAAAATTTTTAAAACTCCTTTTTCAAGTTTAAAAAAATTTTCTTAAAAAAAATTTTAAAAAATGGATCTGGCACTTTTAGGTTTTGTTATTGCATGTTACAGATTAACTGTGTGAATTTTATTTTTTATTTATTTATTTCTATTAATTACAATACAAAGTAAATTTGTATTCTAATTTGGGTCCAGGGATAAGCCGGGTGACAAAGACCATTTGGCTGGTTTTTGCAGCGACAGACCAAAGCCTCTGGTGGGAATCGAACCCACTACCCCCGCATGATAGGCAAGCATGCTACCTACTCACCTACTGGGGCGCTTATGTGTGAATTTTTTAGTAAATCCCTATTCCAAAATTTTTTTGACAAGGATTTTATTTTTGCGCATTTCGAGAAAAATTACATTTTTTTGAAATATTCAGTAAATGTACTCTTTCTAAGTACTTTGTATCAAAAATTAATTAGTTTTCTACTTTTAAATGTTATGTTTTATTTCAATAGGGATTCTGAAAAAAATAATATGACCCCATTAACCCTTTTCGACTTCGGGTCATATACGACCTTAAGCTATTGAATGAAAATGAAAATATTGAATATTGGGCTTCAGAAAAATAGTCAGAACGCTATATAAAAATATTTTTTTTTAAAGTATTACACTGGGTTTGTAACATTTTTCAAAATCGGGCGCCACAATGCAGACAAAACTTTATGCCTGATTTCTATCCTGGTCTTTATATTGTAGCTGATTAACAAATGAATTCCTCATCCTCTTTCCATTAAAAGACCGCCCTTGATGGTTTATTTTCTAGTACATAAAAAATAAGTCCGAATATTGCTAAATATTTTTTGCGACTCCAAATCACTAACAGAAATAGTAATAACTTTTCTGTGTTAACTTCAGGTAAAGTACTTTTTAATTCTGAATTTAAGTGATATTTTCTGAAATTCAACCGATATTTTCTGAAATACATTTGATACTTTCTGAAACACATTTAATGTTTTCTGAAACACATTGAAACTTTCTGAAATATAATTAATACTTTCTGAAATACAATTGATACAATTGAAATGCAATAGATGTTTTCTTAAATACAATTTTGATTATTTCTGAAAATCAATTGATTTTTTTTTTTTGAAATTCAATTGATGTTTTCTGAAATAAAATTGACACTTTCTGAAATTTTATTGATGTTTTCTGAAACACAAGTGATAGTTTCTGAAATAAAATTGATACTCTCTGAAATTCAATTTATACTTTCTGAAATTCAATTGATTTTTTTTGAAATTCAGTTCATGTTTTCTGAAATAAAATTGATATTTTCTGAAATACAATTGATTATTTCTGAAATAAAATTGACACTTTCTGAAATTCTATTGATGTTTTCTGAAACACAAGTGATACTTTCTGATATACAATTGATACTTTGTGAAATACAATTGATATTTTCTGAAATACAACTGATACTTTCTGAAATTCAATTGATGTTTTCTTAAATGCAATTGATAATTTCTGAAACGCATTTGATGTATTCTGAAATAAAATTGATAATTTCTGAAACGCAAGTGACACTTTCTGAAATACAATTGATACTTTCTGAAATACAATTGTTACTTTCTGAAATTCAATTGATGTTTTCTGAAACACAAGTGATACTTTCTGATATACAATTGATACTTTGTGAAATACAATTGATATTTTCTGAAATACAACTGATACTTTCTGAAATTCAATTGATGTTTTCTGAAACACAAGTGATACTTTCTGAAATAAAATTGATACTTTCTGAAATACAATTGATACTTTCTGAAATTCAATTGATGTTTTCTGAAACACAAGTGATACTTTCTGATATACAATTGATACTTTGTGAAATACAATTGATATTTTCTGAAATACAACTGATACTTTCTGAAATTCAATTGATGTTTTCTGAAACACAAGTGATACTTTCTGAAATACAATTGATACTTTCTGAAATACAATTGATACTTTCTGAAATTCAATTGATGTTTTCTGAAACACAAGTGATACTTTCTGATATACAATTGATACTTTGTGAAATACAATTGATATTTTCTGAAATACAATTGATACTTTCTGAAATTCAATTGATGTTTTCTGAAACACAAGTGATACTTTCTGATATACAATTGATACTTTGTAAAATACAATTGATATTTTCTGCAATACAATTGATACTTTCTGAAATTCAATTGATGTTTTCTGAAACACAAGTGATACTTTCTGATATACAATTGATACTTTGTGAAATACAATTGATATTTTCTGAAATACAACTGATACTTTCTGAAATTCAATTGATGTTTTCTTAAATGCAATTGATAATTTCTGAAACGCATTTGATGTATTCTGAAATAAAATTGATAATTTCTGAAACACAAGTGACACTTTCTGAAATACAATTGATACTTTCTGAAATACAATTGATATTTTCTAAAATGCAGTTTCAAATTTCTGAAATTCAATTGATGTTTTCTTAAATTCAATTGATGTTTTCTGAAACACAAGTGATACTTTCTCAAATACAATTGGTACTTTCTGTAATGCACTTGATAATTTCTGAAATTCAATTGATGTTTTCTTAAATACAATTAATTATTTCTGAAAATCAGTTCATGTTTTCTGAAATTCAATTAATATTTTCTGAAATGCAATTGATAGTTTCTGAAATACATTTGATGTTTTTTTGAAATAAAATTGGTAATTTCTGAAATACATTTGATGTTTTCTGAAATTCAATTGATGTTTTCTGAAATACAATTGGGGAAGGTGTAGGTAGATATTTACATATCTTCCATGTGATCGGACTCACATTGCTTTTTTTTCCAAAATTAACTATGTTTTTTATTTTTCATAACAAATATTTTCAAAATTGTTTGGTCGCTTATTATAGGATTAGGAAGATATTTTTGTAAAAAGACAGTTCAAAAATTTCCCAAAAAATGCCCTAAATTTTCCCCTAACTGATATATACCCCCTAAAATTTACCCCAAATCTGGGAGATAAACACCTAGACTGGCAACACTGATACAAATGTACAATTTTTAATGTAGAAAAATATCCGGTTAAAGTCATTTAAAGTAGAATGTAATAACGCACTTTGGAATTAAATTAAATATAAAAATAAAAATAAATATATCAACAACAAACTAAAGACAACATTAGTAACATACAATATTGTACAATATGGTCCAAATATCAATTTAATTGACGCCAGTAAATCGAACTGTTAACAAACATAATTTTTGGGAAAAAAAGAAATCTTAAAAAAACCTAATTTTATTTTGGTTATGGTAAGGTGTTTACACTGGCCTATATTAAGTTAAAAATATATATAAATTTGAAATTATCTATGAAATAACAATATTATCTATGAAATAACAAAATTGATATAATTTTCACTTAGAATCCTGGTCTGCCTGAAGAACGAAAATTATTTGAATTTTACAATTTATTAAAAAAGGAGAGTTGCATAAAATAAGTGCATAATAATAATAACAGTGCATTTCGATAAGACAAATAACTAAACATGGTGTTAGCAATCTAAACAATCCAAATAAAGTATTTATATAGACCTTTGCCGGGATATTTAATGAGAACAAATATTTATAAGTGTTCGCTATATGCAAGCTTTTTTTAAATTGTGAAAATTCACACAAAATGTTTAATTAATAATTGTGTTGCATGCAGTTACACAGCTGTTGTATGCTACGAGTATACGCACCATTTCAACGCACCGTTTAGCAATTTAACAAAATTTTTTAAAAACATAATGCTCGAACTAAGAAAAACTATTAGTTAAAATAAAACTAAAACTAAAAGTGACGTAAATAAGTGGCTTAATTGAATGAAAAAAAACATTAATGTTAAGAGACACAACAACAAAAACAACTAAGAATTGCCAAATAAAAACTTTTTGTTGGTGAAACTAAAAATGCTAAAGCTGATAACATGGCAGCTAATTAAATGTTGCTATAAAATGTAATAATTTATATTAAAAAATGGATTCATTACAACATAACTGTTGACTTAACAATATGAATTTATAATTTCCTGTATAATGACGTGCATTTGTTTTCATTCACTACCATAATTGAATTTTACATCAAATTTGTTATTTTGTTTGAAATAAAAATTAAAAAAAAAAACAAAATATATGTATATAAACATTAATTCGAATTTATTAATGTTAAGACATTTTCGTTTTGTACTTAAAAATTTTACTAAATTAAGCTACACTTCATTAGCGCTATCTCCAGCGCTTTAAACTTTTTCCAAGTAAAAATTGCAAAACAGTACCTTAAAAACCACTAAAAGGTACCAACGTAGCTAAAAGTGCTTGTTATAACTATATGTTGGTAAACAAATAAAATTATTTTTATTAATTTTCAAAAAATGGGGGCTGTGACAAAGAATTGCCAAATGGGGTTCATTTTTGAACAACTGATAAATGGATGTAATAAACACACACAAACACAATCTGACTGAGATCTATATGATAATTTGGAGCTTATGTCAATTTATGTTGATTTCATAGGGGTCATTTGTATGGCGACTAGGTCTGAACATGAACCGAATTTCATCAATTTCAATAGCTATTTCTATGACCGACAAAAGCTTATAACCAAATTTCATCAAAATATATTTATTTTTGCGACCTGCAGTTTGATTAAAAAGACGGATGGACAGACGGACGGACGAACATCGCTAAATTGACTCAGAAAGTGATTCTGAGTCGATCGGTATAATAAAAGGTGGGTTTAGATCAAATATTTTTGGCAGTTACAAACAGCAGCACAAAGTCATTAGAAATGCATCCATTATATCAAAAATACGATATGTATCCGGGAAGCGATAACAAACAAGTAAGAATTTATAGTCGGTCTAGACCGACTATACGATACCCTATACAATGGTTTAGAGACTTTATCTCTTCGGTCCAAGTAATTCGATATAGAAAATTAGCCAGATTTGAGTGGCATTGTTATTATTTTTTTTTGGCTGCAAATATGAAAAAGTTCGTATCGGATGCGATATTTATAAGGGGACTAGGTCGAAATATGGACCGAGCCTGACCGTATTTGGTAAAGTCACTTATATTTTGAAAAAATAGATACAATCTAAATTTTTGATTTTGATAGATTTAAGTGAAGATCGAGAAGCAGCTCTATATGGGGCCTATGACTAAGAATTGTCCTATAGGGATTATTTTTGGACTACTGATTAATGGATATAATAAACACACATAAACCCAATTTAACCGAGATCTTTATGATAATTTGGTTCTTATGGCAATTCAAGTCGATTTCATATGGGTCATTTGTATGGGGACTAGGTCTGAACATGGACCGTATTGCCTCAATTTCAATAAAGTACTATGGAATGTGCCGGTAAAAGCTTAAATACCAAATTTGTTCAAAATTTATTCATATATGCGACCTGTAGTTTGATTGGAAAGTTTACATGGACACACAGGCGGATTGACAGACGGACGGACGGACATCGCTAAATCGACTCAGAAAGTGATTCTGAGTCGATCGGTATAATCAAAGATGGGTCTAGGTCAAATATTTTTGGTAGTTACAAACAGCAAAGTCATTAGAAATGCATCCATTATATCAAAAATACGATATGTATCCCGGAAGTGGTAACAAAAAATAAAATTACTTACGATAATAAAAAATTTGTTATTGGTAAAAAAAATAAAATAAATTATTGGTAATCAAAAAATTTTTTGGTTGCTATAATAATTATTCATAACCAAAAAAAAAAAAAATATTATTCATTTATATTGGCTGCGGTGACCAAAATACTACATATCTTACCATAATGTTTAAAAATTCCCTAAAACAGATAAAGCGAATTTTAGCGTAACCTTTTCTTCCGAAAGAATAAAATTATTTTCCATCTCTGCTTTTAGCCTTGTGAGTGGTCGATAACGGTGGTTGTTTTGCCGACTTTTTCCATTAAATGTTCACAGAATTTGTTGGACTCGTCGTTTTCCAACAGGAACACCGAATTTTACTAAAATTTTTGGATCTTACAGTTTATATTTTGTGGCCTCTTCTTTAATAAGATCTATTTGCCGGTGCGATAACTTTGTATATCTCTTAATTTTTTTTAGAAGCAAGTATAGTTTTGTTGATGATGTTGTCGAATCTGTGAACAAAGAATTCAGATCTGCCGATTTGTCTAGCAATTTCTCTATTAGAAAACCCATTTTTCTTTAAAATTTTTATTTATTATTTTCAAATATATATGAATTATTGTTTATGTCTTGCGTAATATCTTTATAACGAGAATTTAAGGAGAAATTACCGTTACTTATTCTTTAGAGGCAATACAAAAATACCACGCACCATTGAAACGAAATTAAAATTTGCATATTAATTACAGTATTAATTGCAATATGTCTGAAAAATGACTACAAATCTAACAAAAACAAAAATTTTCGCTTTAAAGCGTCATCTCAAATATATGTAAAAAAGTGTAATATGTAGTATGGAATTCTTACGAAACTGAGAATAGTGGAAATTCAGAGTATAAACGCAAACATATAAAAATATGTATAAAAATTCAAAAATAACGATTCTTTGTTTGGACAGAGTTGTTTCTTCTGAAATTAATACGAGGTAAAAGCTGTATGGTACGAAAACTGATTATAACCACACTGCTCGTAGGCCTGACTTTAGGTGAGTGTGTTAAAGCGCCAACCAAAAAGTGCAAGTACGAGTGTATGTGAAGGTTCATGGTTCTAAACTCACGGCCGCCCTAAGTAGAAAAATTTCATATATTTAGAAACAATCTATTCAATTATAACATAACAATTATCACAATGTTTAATAAATCGCTGATGTAGCTATGAATATTTGAAATATGTGCTTTCTTATTATTCTTTACCACGCATCATTGAAACAAAAATGTATTAATTATAACTAACAGACCCCAGCCCTCGTAATTCGAGTGCAAGTCTAAGGAGATTTGCTTTTCATTTAATAAATTTTTTTACAAGATCCTACAGATACGCTTTCAATTTTAGTAAATTCACAATTCAACAGTTCCTAAATATCGATTACGTTATTGGTTTATGTTCAAAACTATTTTTCAATTCAACACAGGGCTTTCATATACAATTTTTGCAAACATATTAACAAATTTAATAAACATACACACATCATTGTGCAAATTTATGTATTTGTTAGTAGCAACTTTAAATGAATTTTACTGCAAAAAATGTAAACATTTGTAAATCTGGTGGCCAGCTAAAAAGAAATGCCTTTAAAATGAGGTATGTTTGGTCAAAGTCATGGTGAAACTGACAGAGTCACATCGGTCACAAGAAATCGCCTTGCCTATTAATACTATAGATTTATTAATGCATACCTTAAGTAATATTAAAATACAAAAATCTAATATTACGATGCATTAAAAATATGTGAGACAATAATAAATAACTCATGCGTTTAAGTAAAAATACATATAATTAATAACAAGCATACACTTAGTGACAATACAATGGAAACCTTTAACAAAATATAGTTTTGCCGGCTGGAACTGTCAATACCAAAAAATGGAATCACAAAATTATAAAATCTTTTATTAGTTAAAACATTTATATGTTTTATTTGTTTAAATAAGAAAAACTATTAATATAAAATAGCTAAACTTCAGAAAATATAACAAAACTTAAAAGCATTAATTTTTATGCTGTTGACAAAACAATGGAAACCTTTACTATACAATAAATGAAAACTTTCTCTCTATTTATGGTTACAATATTTTTTTCGGTATCCATTATTTTCTTGATAGTTCTTCACTGAGTTTCTTTTGCTTAAGACCAGCAGTAAAAACATCTATTATTCTGGTTTTCACATTTTCACAAAACTTTATTTTTACCAATCTTTTTTAATCTATAATATTAATAAGCTAGGCGATTTCTTGTGACTGATGTTTTGTTCTACCATTTTATCCCGATTTTGACCAAGCATATATTTTTTGAAAGGTATTTCTTTCTACCTGTTCACCAGACTGACAGATTTCTAAATTTTGCCTTGTTTTTGAGTAGGCGATTTCTTGTGACTGATGTTTTGTTCTACCATTTTATCCCGATTTTGACCAAACGTATGTTATTTGAAAGGTATTTCTTTTTAGCCGATTTACAGTTTTGCAGATTTTTAAATTTTGAGTAAATTGCATTTAAAGTTGCTACTAACACATACACAAAATTATAAATTTATTAAATTTGTTAATATGTTTGTAATAAAAATGAGTATGTTTTTTGTGTTGATTTGTGAATTGGCTATAATTGATTAGCATACTTTTAGGGTCTTTATTTATTGAAAAAATAAAATTTCCTAGAATTTGCTCTGGAATCTGCTAGTAGTCTGTAATGAGAATAAAACAACATTGAAAAATATAATTGTGGTTAAAAACAGTTAAAAGTAAATTCCGGAAACTATAAATATTTATATAACGGCTAAAATTTTACACATTTTCTTTACACCAATCGAATTTTTATTGTTTTAATGAACTCTGGTAAAGAAGTTTTAAAGTTTCCATTGTTTTGGCAACATTAAAAAATACTTTTGTTTTTGTAACTATTAAAATTTTATGCACAAAAAATCATTTTTCCTGCAACTTTATTGGATAAAATTATTCTTTCACTTTTTTCAGCATCACCTTACAGAGACCCCTAATTTTTCAGCAATAATATTTGACAAGTTTTTATAACTAACTAAATAAATCTTCATACACAATTTTTTATTTTTGTATTTATTTTCCCAGAGTGACAAATTTGCTGTTGGACAAAACTGAAGAGACCTTTTTTTGAGGGCCTAGTGAATTTCAGAATCTTTTGAAGCCCGTAAACACAAAATTGTGACCAAACTGAGTATAGGGTTTTACCACTCTTTAATAGTAGAATCGAACCTATACTCTCAACTCCGTGTATTTCTCAAAAAGTCTCTACTTGTCGCACAGTATTACCTAAGATCACTTAGGTCAATTTTTATTGACTTTTTATTCTTTAAGGCGCCATATTTCCTGAAGGGCGGATACAAAAAGGTAACAGATATATTACTTTCATTATAAATGATAATCACGCCATATGTCAGCAAATTCAGGGAAGTTGAATAGGTTGATTTCGCTGGTATCAACTTTGTCAAATAAAGATAAACATTTATTTGATTTCAGCTACCAGTGTGAGTATTCATTTAAAAGCTAGAATTTAAATGTTCTTCACCTAAAATCTAATTATTATTACAATATTATTATTTATATTCAATAATGCGATTAAAAATCTCCATTTTTAGAAATTAATACTTTCATGTGGGAAACAAACTAAAAACACAACTTTATCGTTAAAAATGCATATGAAGTTGTTGTCTTTTTATCACGTTGTTGCAACTTATAACCAATAATTACAAATATGGTAAAATTTATTTCAAAATTATTTAATATTTTCAAATGATATTACTGTAAGCTGTCATCTATTTGGGTGGCTTTTTACATACCAAGTCTTACAAAGATACGAACATACTAAATACTGTACTTGTTTTGTGGTCATTAGTATATATATATGTATGTATATTTTTTTTGATGTATTGCTTTATTTGATATAAGTTTTTAATAATATCGACCAGATCATAATTTGATTTTAAGTAGCTTAAATATAAAAAAGTTACAAAATTTTAGGCGATATAGACGTACTAAGCAATACTCTATAACAAGAGTTTCAAGAGGTAAAAATTTGCTAAGGCTAAAACTGGATATGGAAAATAAGCATAAAACAAATTGTATTGCTATTGTTATTAATTTGTGACTTTCATTTTATATGGGGACTAAGTTAAACAAGCAACAGTACTAAATTCGGGTGTGACAATTTTTTGATACCCTCCACCCGTAATCTAAACACAATATTATAACCTAGGTTGTCAACACTTAAATAAAAAAAGGCTAGATTTAAAATTAACCTGGCTATATTTTTCCAAAGATGCTTTAAATTAATAAGATAATTAACAAAAAACTTAGGTGTTATCGTGATTTCTTAATTCACATGAATTATTAAATGCAATGAGCATAAATGTAAACACACGTAATTATATTTTTGTTTGTTTCTTTATTAGCGATGCATACAAATTAGTTTACTTGTTGTTGTTTTTCACATGGACAAGAGAAAAAAATCAACAAGCAAACAAAAATGTGTATACATCGCTAATACATTTTTCATATATTTGTTAAATTTGTAAAATTACTAGCAGTTTCGACCCCGTGTTGGTCAGATTGCTCGAAATTAAACACTTCGTAGTCGTTTTATAAAAATTAAAAAAAATAAGATATATGAAAAAAATCACTTAGATGTAATAACACTCTTCTGAACTACGATCACAGTTTTTCCGTTTTGCGTGAATACGTTCAAATGGTGACCGCTTGAAACTCATGCGATACATAATTGCCCATGCGAAAAGCGTTGTGTCTCCAAATTTAAACCTGCAATTTTTACTGTTTGTCTTTAAGACGTATTTACTGTAATGGCAAATGCTAACTTCACTTGGAATTGCAGGCGTTTGAATTGAAATGGTAAATCATCTGGTATGAGGAGTATTCGTGGAATGAAAAATTTTTCCTATTGCTGAACTTGTTAATATAGTCGCTCTGATGAGGTTAGGACTAAAATGGGTTAAACGCAATCTTGTGCCATTGCAAAGTTTTGGCTTACTGAGATTCCGCATAATTTGTAATTTGTGGGGTGAAACTCCCCAATTGATTGGTATGCTATGAAGTTTCGGGAAACTTGACACCGAATTTGACGGTTAATGTGATCCACGGTTGTGTTTTGTGGTGATTGCAATGCTCTTTCGCATAACCAGGATTCGTCGGACATATTTCGTTTTATATCGGGATGGACTCCGGAGAGAAGTTGTTCTTCAGAGGATACCAAATTGCAGAATGCTGGCTTACATGCTATTGCTCCATTGATGGTTTTAACCGCTTTACCATTTCCAATATTTATTAAATCTGCTGCTTGTGTTCCAGCAGTGTAATCGTTAAACAGATGAACTCGCATATTGGTGATGCTTTTAGGCAAGCATTAATTTCATCAACAGCTGTTCCTCCTTGCAACGACATGCATTGTTTGGCGGAAATCTCCTACTAGAAGCACCACCATAACGCCACGCGTCTGCGGATGTCCTGCAAACGTTGATTTTTGGCTTCAATTGCATGCTTGTGAGACATGATGCACTTGTCCCATACCAGTAATTTTTATCTTCCTAGAGAAAGTCCCAAACTACTAGTTTTTCGAATGTAGCAAGTGTGGACCTCGCTGTGTGCCAAATTGAGTGCTAATTTAAGAAAAAAGTGTGCAGTTCTACCAACGCTTAGAAGAGTTGCCGCAATCCCTGAGGATGCTACTGCAATGGCGTCGTTGGAGTCTTTACGGATGTATGTCAATAAAATATTTAAAAGGAATGTTTTCCCTGTGCCACCAGGAGCATCCAAGAAGATAATCATCTGCATTATTATCTTTTCAAAAACAATTCCTTCTTCGGGGAGTAATAAAAGCATCTTTTCTGCGATTTCTTCATTAATAGCAAAGAGACTGTAGCTTAATTCCCTTGAAAACTCCTCGGCCATTTTTGTGAACAAACTGGCCGCGGAATACGAAACTGGCCTATAACTTGTCCTTAATGATAATAGAGCCTCGTTGTAGGTATCATCGTCAAATAAAGCACCAGAATTAATTAATCACTTTCTATGAAGAATTTTGTCCGACAAATTTTTTTCGTTTCTGTGTAAATATGATATATGTCCAAAAAGCAGGCATTTTTGCATCTCAGAAGCAAAACTTTAACTTTTACATAACCAATATTAATTTCGACAAGTATTTGTAATTATATCAGTTTCCTTAAGAGTGTTGCCAATATCTTTCTTAAGATTTTTCTTGATTCCAGAAATATTATGTGGTTTTAATTCTTCAAGAATTTCATCTTCGTCAATATTTCTCAGGTCGTTTGAATAAATCACGCCTTTGGAATAGTTGAATGTCAGGTGTTCAGTCATTTCAACTTCGATTGCTGATGATATAGAGGTTAATCTGATTAGCTTAGAGACTTGGAGGTATGTTTTGGTTTTAATAAAGATTTCTCCATTTCGTAGTTTTTTTTTTACATAATTCGACTTCAATACCTGAAAGGGAATCGGTAACTTTATTTATAAGATAAGGTGAAATGGTGGTTAAGTTGTCTTTAGTATTTGAAAATTTTGAGACGGACATCCCCAGATCGTCTTTTCCTTTTACAAACGGATTGACAAGCTGATATATACCCTCAGCACAGTGTTGTGGTGGAGGGTATAGAAATTGACCGATCATGATCTCAAAACATATATAAGCCAAATTCGAAAGATATCTAAGCAATATTTTAGTTTTCTGAGACATTTAACCCTTTCGCTACAAGTTTTTCCTGGGTTGCTTAAAAAATCCAATTTTTTGGACTTTTATTATTATTGGCCCTGGGAACAACAATCAATACTCAATTTTTAAAATTATTTATCCTAAATGTGATTTTTGGAATGTATCCATATGGATACAAATTTCGTGTATGGTAAAGAAAAATGCTAGTATATTATGTTTTTTTATAATTGAGGTTTTATTTATTTAGTAGTTTTAACACATAAAATTAAATTTTTTTCAATAAAAACATACATTATACTTACATGAACAAACTAAAAATTATAAATCTAAAATTCATATAATTACAATAAATTTAGACAAAAATAACACATAAATCTATATTTAATACATAAAATACATATAATCTGAAAAATAAAATATCTTATCTACAATTTATTCATTTGATATATAATGGAATTCCTTGAAGCAATTTCTCGATCCATTGGGAATGCACAGAAAAACATTGCACTTTGCACAATTGTATCTAGTGTGTCCTTTACATCCTTTGACTTTGCATCTACCTTTATCCGTCGAGTGTTCTGGCCAATTCTGATTTCCGTCAAATCGAACAGAAATTGCAGGTGTAGCTTTGCGTTTCTTATCGGAGGTCGTTGGTATGATTGGACTTTCCGAGCTAAAAGACCATGCCCAGTATCGTTACGAAAGCTTAGCATATACTTTTTTTTTCAAATTATTGTTTTCGTAATCCATTCTATACTCTAACCACAAGTTACATACAACTAAATCAATGAAGTGGTCAAAAACCTTAAGAGTCCACTTTCCAGATCTAATCGAAATTCTATATAAAGAAAGGAGAAAATCCATTTTGTCTGCTCCTCCCATATTGATGTTGTACTCTGATACAATTTTTTGTTGTGTTATTTTAAAAGTTTTCTTTTTTTCAGCACTAAATCGTGACACTTCGTTGACGGGGTCATGGCCATGGATTGATGACACGAGTTGCACAATTCCCCCATCAAGCCATCTAAGAGAAAAAATATTGTCTGCTCTTTCTATGCGGAAGTCAGAAGTTCCACGGCCTTCTTTTTTCAAATTCTTTTCAGACTTAAAAGCAATTTTGCCGAATCTATTCCCTCTTATAGTACCTGTAGCCCAAATTCCTTTTTGGCGTAAATATAATACCAAATTTAGAGTTGTAAAATAATTATCAAATATATTTTATAATTTTTTTCCTCAGGAACAGTTTTTACAAAATGAATCACAATAGCAGAGCAAAACCCTAGCTTTGAGCCAGTTAATATTGTTCCTTTTCCCTGATATATCTCAAAATCATAAACTATGCCTTTGGAGCTACAAAGGCAAAATATCTTCATTCCCCATTTGATGGGTTTTTTAGGCATGTAATGTCTCAGAGTGGTTCTTCCTTTAAAAGGAACCATCATCTCATCCACACAAATATTTTCATCTTTTGGAATAGCGTACGATTTTTTTGTAAATATATTTATTATAGGGCGAATTTTGTAAAGCTTATCGCTTCCTGATTGGTCTATTGTGAACTTTAACTTATTTCGAAAAGAATGGAATCTATTGCTGGTCATATTTTCTGGGAATGATGGTATTACGGTGTCCATTGTCCAATACATTTCCAAACGCGGATAGCCAATGGTACCAATCAATATTTCTAGAGCTAGAAATTTTAAAAGTTCTTCTTTAGTTAAACTGAGAGATTTCCCATATTTAGTCATTGATGCCTGGTTTGTTGAAGATACAAGTTGTTGAAGAAAGTCTTCTGTAAAGTACTCCAAAAATACTCGACAGGCAATTTAATATTTATACCCTATACCACTATGTGGTTTGGGTATAATGACTTTGTGCTGCTGTTTGTAACAACCAAAAATATTTGAACTAGACCCATCTTTAATTATACCGATCGAATCAGAATCACTTTCTGAGTTGATTTAACAATGTCCGTCCGTCCGTCCGTCCGTCTGTGTGTCCATGTAAAGCTTGTAATCAAACTGCAGGTCGCAAATATGAATATATTTTGATGAAATTTGGTATATAAGCTTTTATCGTCCATGGGATGAACGCTATTGAAATTGGTGGGAATCGGTCCATGTTCAGACCTAGCCCCCATACAAATTACCCATATGAAATCGACATAAATTGCCATAAGATCCAAATTGTCATATAGATCTTACTCAAATTGGGTTTGTATGCGTTCATTACATCCACTAATGAGTAGTCCAAAAATGATCCCTTTGACCCCATATAGAGCTGCTTCCCGATCTTCACTTAAATCTATTAAAAAACAAAAATATTGCACTGATTCTTCTCAAATTTTGTTTGTATATACATATTTTTGCAAAATACAATAGACTTTACCAAACATGATCAGGATCGGTCCATTTTTGGACCTAGTCCCTTTATAGATACAGCATCCGATATGAACTTTTTCATATCTGCAGCCAAAAAAATTAATAAAAATCCCACTCAAATTTGGTTTTTGCTTATTTTCAATGTCCAGTTAGTTGGGCCTAAGAGATAGGGTTTCTAAACGCATGGTATAGGGTATTGTATAGTCGGTCTAGACCGACTATAATTTTCTTACTTGTTTTCTTTGGGTACGTTTCAGAAAATGAAGTCTCTGGATTAGTCCAAGAAGCTTTTTTCCAACGAAATTGGTCAGCCTTTTTAAGTGAAACTTGTGGAAATTGAAAAATTTTGGGACTCTCTTGAACGGTTTCATCAATTGCAAGACTTTCTTCGATCTCAATAACCCTATTACCTATATCGTTATTATTATCAACATTAATATCTTGATTGTTGATCTCATATGGACCTTCTCTAGAAAGCTCTTTAAATAAAAAGCTGTTATTATTATCAAAAGGATCATATAAGTTGTTTATAACTTCAGATTCTTCCGACTCTTCCAAGTCAGAAATATCGGAATCAGCAAAACTGGTTAAAATTTTTTCTATTTCAGAGTCCTTCATTTTTCTTGCCATTTTTCTAAATAAATTTAAATGGTATCAGAGCTAAAAAAAAAAGAACGTCTGCATCAAAGCAGCATTAAACGCAAAATGATTTTATTTGTATTGTGTGTATAATTTTTACAACCACAACATACGTTTGTATCCATATGGATACATACAATGTTTAAAAAATCCGCAGAGCCTTTTTTCGTTATAAAACAAAAAACTGTAAATGCAAAATATTAAAATAAACATTTTTCTTTATGACTGATCAGTTTTGGAAAAAAATTATGGCCCTATATATCTGTAATTTGTAAAATAAAAAAACCTTTTTTTTACAAAAACAAAAACAAAAGGTTTTCTTAAAATCGCTATATTTTTCTCAGTTTTGTAAATATTCAAAAAAATGTTTATGAAAATTATTCACAAAACCTTAAAAAACAATTATACGTCGATATCCAAATCGATTCATTGATTTTGAGATTGCTAGATGACTCCAAAGTTGAGTGTATCCATATGGATACAATCTAGCGAAAGGGTTAAGTGAATACCGAAAATAAGCTTTCTATGGAAAGTGTAACTAAAATTGGTCCCACAGGGTTTATGTTTGGACTACTGATTAGTAGATATAATACACATACCCTCACTAAATTACATCGATATGCATATGACAATTTGGATCTTACGACAATTTTATATTCACTAATTTGAATAGCGTTGGTTCTATGGCCGATAAAAGTTTTTATACTAAATTTCATCAAAATGTATTCAGATTTGCGACCAGTAATTTGATAACAGGCAGACGGATGGGCGCACATTGCTTAGCAAGTGAATCTGAATCGACCATTGAGATCAGTGACTCCAGGTCGAATATTTTTGGTAGTTACAAACATCAGAACGAACTGATCATACCCTGGCATAGGATATACAATTGAGAAATCGTTGATGAAATTTTCATATAAATGTCCGCGGAATCATACAAGACCATAAGAGAGACACTTTCGTTTGTCTTGTCGTTGAGCGAAAAAATTTTCTCGTTTTCGCCGACGACCATATAATGGACCATGTGTTCTATATTGTCGTCGATGACGACGTAGACGATGTAATCTACAATGTTTTCGTTGACGACAGTTCCGACGATAGTCTCCTTCATACTGTCGTTGACGACAATATAAACGAAACATTCGCTTTGACGATAGTGGGTCAATGACAGTATGAGATACACTGCTCTCAACATAGTAAAAAGTACACATTTTTTATTTATTAAAATTTCATATTATTTTATTTTCACATTTAAATAATAATAATTAACAAAATAAACGAAAACAAATAATTTATTAATTTAAAAAATAACTTAAATAAATGATTAATACTTTGTTATATTTACTTATTGATTTCCCTTACTTTCTCTTCATGATTTTCCTTTATAAATTGTGATATTATTTTTCGAAAAACTCTCTCGTGAAATCTTCGTACGCGTGGCCTTTTTTTTTGTGGCTCCTATTTAAAGAAAGTAGAAATAGATTTAATTTGTACATAGTAATTACAGTAATTAATTAATTAATTAAGTTATTGTTTTATTTGTTACTAACTTACCAAATATATTATTTAGTACCCTTCTGTATGATTGTAGGGGGTTTGTTTCTATAGTTCCATCGTAATCGAATTTCGTTATTATATTTTTGCCAAAAAACCTCATATTTCTTATACTGTCAGCTACGATGCGTATCATCTCACCAACCTGAATAAAAAAATATAATTAAATATTATTAAATCCAATCACCCCATAACTTACAATCTGCATTCTTTCTTCAGAGGATAGATCCTCTTCCAACTGTTTGAAATTGTCGTCGAACTTTACCGTCCTATAGGTATGACGACGTTTTTAAAAACTTAAACATTTAATATTTTGAACCCTTTGAACACGATATTTGCGTTTTCAGAACCATCTAAAAAAATGATTTTTCTAGTGTTTTTGTTTGGTCTAGTAGTCATTATTAAGTCCCGTTATTTTTAATTTTTTTACACATAAAGCTTATATAGAAAGAGTTAGAAGAAGTACATGAACAAGTTGAAGACATTGTCGTCCATGCTGTCTTTAACGGTGTTCAATATAGAACAACTTGAAGACATCGTCGCTCATCATGTCGCTAACGGAGTTCGGCTGACGACAATTTATATACCATGTCGCTCATCTTCTTGTACACAGACCCATACACGACAAAACTTGATTTTGTCACTTAATTTGATAGCACTATATCACCGCTTCAAAAAAAAAAAAAAAAAAAATAAATAAATAATAAAAAATAAAAAAAAATAAATAAAATTTAAATAATTGTTAACGAAATTTTCGTGAAGTCTTAATAGCATTTTTTGGTTTATGAAGGTAAATTTTTAGTTCCATTTTTAAGCAATACGAGCGCACGGAGGAGTCTGAAAATTGGCATAGTTATAGTTTATATGGAGCAGAAACTGAGAATGATAAAATTTATAGTTAATCTGTCTTAAAAATATACTAAATCAAAGAAAATGAAATATTTCAAATAATTCGTTACACCCTGTTAATGCGAATGATTTAAATTGTATATTCAGGTGCTCTGTGTTGAATTGTTAATTGCTCAAATTGATTAACATACCTTTGGCTCAATTAAATATTCACAAATTTTTTATGTATATGGGGGGTTTCATGTCAAGTGCACCAACTTTTGAAACCGATGTCTTCCGATCGGGATGAAATTTGCACCAAGGTTAGTCCTATTGCATAGTAGTTTAGACACAATTTTTCAATAAGATCGGTCCAGATCTCTCTGAGTTAGAGGGGATCAAAATTTGACATTTTGGCCAAACAGGTGTTTCTTCTCATCCATGTAACTTATTACCTATTGTTCTTAGAAAATTTTTTCCCAAATAGTTTAGATAGATATTTCTTCAATATTTCGGGAAAAAAATACTTAAAAAAAAAAAAAAATGTTAGACTTTTTTTTTGCTAAATTAAAGCATTTTTTGCCTTTTTTTCAAAAAGTGCATTTTTTTTTTTTTTTTTTCATAAGAAAGCTTAGGATTTTTCCTTTAAGAGCTTTTTAGTCGATTAGTGGGATGGGAGTGGGATATCTATCAAAATAAATGTTTTGTAACTCAAGACAACGGTTTTTCAATTTTTCACAAATGGACTATTTTGAATTTTTTACTATTTGTGTGTAAGACCTTACTAATAAAACTTATACTGAGAAACTAGACAAATTAACCTTTCCGAAGGTATGTGACATAACTTCATAACATAACAGAAGAGAATGGTTGTCTGTAACCTGAAACAGTTATTTGCAACATTTCAATCTGGCTTCACGAAATTAACCCAAATTTACCATGAAAATGTTAAACTGATGTGAAGGAAATCAACTTAAAGTATTTAACTGATGATTCGGCAGAAGATTTACACGATTACCGCGATTGCCTTAAATTGTGTCCTAATGCAACAACTTCTTGCTACTTAGGTGAATGTACCAATTGCCCGAAAAACACATTCATCAAAGAAAATTTAATCAACTCTTTAGATCGAGAATATATAGAGGAGGTCAAATTTGATTCTTGGATTCAGACTGACAGATGCACATTGAAAACAATCATTTTAAATGTGGATGATTTTGTAGAAGAAATGTGTACAGGATTGCTAAACTTGAGAAACCATGACTTTTTAGTCAAAGAGCAATGGTCATTCTTCAAGGATTTGAAGATACATTTGAAGTCTGGTGAATTCGTTATTTCATATGATTTCGCAGAAAACTATAAATATGTTCTTCAGGATGCCATACAAGCATTCCACTTCAATAACGACCAAGCAACTATATTCACAGTAGTTATTTACTACATGAAAGATGAAAAACTGGAACACAAATGTATGGCAATCATATCCGACGATTTAAAACATGATAGCGTTGCAGTTTATGAGTATCAGAAGAGAATACTAAAATTTCTAAAATCTAAATTTACAGTAAAGAAGGTATACTACGTTTCGGACGGAGCTCGTCAACATTTTAAAAACAAAAGTAGCTTGGCAAATCTTATGGCACATGAAAAAGATTTTGGAATGCTAGCTGAGTGGCATTTTCATCCTACTGCTCATGGTAAAGGAGCATGTGATGGTATTGGAGCAAACCTTAAAAGAAATGCAGCGAAGTATAGCCTCCAGTGCTCTCATCAAGATCGCATCTTAGATACGACTGCTTTATTCCATTGGGCAAAGAGTTATTGTAAAGAAACTAAAATAGTTTTTAGTAGCAAAGAGGATCATCAGGAAACATTGAAGACACTGAAGAGCAGATTCGATGCTGCGGTAACAATCGATGGCACCGCTCAATACCATGTTTTTATACCGCTTGTAGATGGAAGACTGAAGTTGAAAAAGTTTTCTGCCTCTATTCAATGCGATTTCTTTCCAAAGACAACAAATAAACTAGCAGCGAAATCAACAGCTGAACCTAGTAACGCCAAGAAAGGATTGACAAAAAAACGCAGTAAATAAAGGCGACAAAAAAGCTGGATGAAAGACTGGGTATTTAAAAATTTACAAGACTTAAATACTTCATCAGCTACAATAAATTAAGTATAAAAATAGTTATGATATAAATGGATCTAATGCAATTAAGATTAAATTTTAATAGATTATTTATCTTTTTATTTTTAATATTATTATTATTATACATTAATTTAATTATTATTAAAAATAAATAAAAAAATAATAATTTTTCAACATTTCTATAGAGAAAAAGCGATTTTTTTTCCTGCGGTTAACATATTCTGGGTATTACAGTATCGAGGGTATAAAATTTTAGTTAGGTATGTATGTATACCTTCGGAAAGGTTAATTTGTCTAGTTTCTCAGTATAAGTTTTATTTGTAAGGTTTTACATACAAATAGGAAAAAATTCAAAATAGTGCATTTGTGAGAAATTGAAAAACCGTTGTCTTGAGTTACAAAACATTTATTTTGATAGATATCCCACTCTCATCCCACTAAGCGACCAAAAACCTCTTAAAGGAAAAATCCTAAGCTTTCTTATGAAAAAAAAAAAAATGCACTTTTTGAAAAAAAGGCAAAAAATGCTTTAATTTGCAAAACAAAAATTCTAAATTTTTTTTTTTTTTTTTTAAGTATTTTTTTCCGAAATATTGAAGAAATAGCTATCTAAACTATTTGGGAGAAAATTTTCTAAGAACAATAGGTAATAAGTTACATGGTTGTTAAAGTTAAATCATTTTTTTTTAAATAAAATTTTAATTTTTCCCGTAGTATGTGCACGTTAAAAAAAATTTATTTGAAATATTTTGTATACTATTTTCACATGGGGTCGTTAAAAGTATAAACATATATGTATATATATATATTTGGAAATCTTAGCCATTCGCATTTATAAGCCCGTTAAAGAATTTAAAACCGGTTCAAAACTGATTTAGTTAAAGTTTTTTTTAGTCCGTGAAGTGTTAAAAAAACTTTTTTTTTGCTGATATCGTCAATAGAATTTGATACACGACCATAAAAGTTATTTGTCATCCGGATGGTCGTTAGCTAAATTTTTTATTAAATCTCTGCACGAGCAACTTATAGGCATTGTCGCTTAACTTGTCGTCATCACAGTTCGACGGACGACAAGTACAAGACGTTGTCGCTCATATTGTCGTCACTGGACCTTGATACACGACAATATAGATATTTGTATTTGTACTCATCAACGGGATGCGATACACGACCATCTGAGTACTTTGTCACCCAGCTGGACGCTAACGACAGTATTCATTATATCGTCGTTAAAGAAAATCTCATCGACAAATGTCGTGCGTGACAAATTACAACATGTCTTAAAGGAATCTACGACGATTTTGGCAATTGGGTATGTTGGTTGCCTACGTATGTTTGATGTTCAACTGTATGGCCATTATCAAAGCATGTTAAAGCAATTTAGCATTTTCTTTGGGAGCAAACCAGAATCATAAACATAAATTTATTATTATTATCGTATTTTTAAAAGTATTTGCATACCACAAACACAAAGAGGTTGGCAAATTTAATGTGATGAAATTTTTACATTAAATTAGGTCTATAAAAATATTTGCTCAATCCTGAAAGTATCTGAATTATATATTACTATCGATGAATTATTATATAAATCATTTCTTTTTTTTTGTAAATCTCGTTTTTTTTTCTAATTTAGAATTCAAGTTTTCATTTTACCGTCTTTCATAAATTTTAAATAATTATGAAATTTTTTTATTACCTCCCTACAAATTTATGAGACATTTTGTAAGCAATTTGTTAATGTTGCTTATTTAAAATTTAAATGGTTTCGCATAATTACCGCTCACACAGCCCACTTTAAATTGTGGCTCTAACGAGAAGCAGGAAAAACTGTCTGCATGTTTATTAAAACCACTATGATTTGAAATCTAAATATTTTGTTAGTGTTGTTGCTCTTAATACTAATCTGAGGCTGAGGCTGGAGCTGCGGCTTTATTTAAAAAAAAGTTCGTTAGTTTTTTTTTTATGATATGTTGTTAAAATATTCTTATCACAACATTCATCAGCACCTATAAAATTTTATTGATATGTGTTGAAAAGCAAAAACAAACAACAAATTAGACCACATAAAAAAAGGAGAGTAACAAAATTTGAAAGTTGATATAATTTGTTAAATTAAGTAGTTCCAGCTTTGTTGTAGTTTCTTAAATATGTTAATGAAATGTGGAACACTATGCTGGTTATACCGTATCATTATATTAATAATCGATTTTTTTATATTATTCACTTATGACCTTCATGTAATCGCATTACATGCATAAAATTTAAAATCTTTACAAGGATGCTCTCTCTTTTATAGATTACTAGCAAGTACTTCTAAATGAACAGATTACGGCATTACATATAATGAAACAACATTAATTATAGTTGTTGTTGTGTCCTTACGTATGAAGATTTCATACATATGCTACAAAAAGTATTTCACACTAACTAAATTTGTGGTATTTCTCTAAATTGAGTGGTAATCCGCTACAATTAGAACAAATAACTACCTAAGCACTGCGGTTATTTCAGTTACTATTGATGAGGTTTTTACCTTAAGACTATCTTCCGTGTATTTGGTACATTCGGATTACCGGAAACCACTGTTCTATATTTTCCTTACCAAAGCAGAATTTTTTTTAAAGGGCAAAGGTTGACTAGCTGCCAGTTAGGACAATCGCGTAGAAATTTATAGGTTTCTTTCTGTCTCCCTATTATTACACCATTTCCAAGTATCTCTTATTAATGAGTCAATTCTTTTTAGTCTACCAACTTAAAGAAAAGTCATTGTAAATGAATCAGTTTTGCATTGAATTTCCTTCGCTGTGGCCAACTTTGATAATGTAACGTTATGAAATAACTACAATCTCAAATACTTACGTAAACAATTTTTTTTTAATCCTAGCTTATTTTGGGAATTATAAATTGATGTGAAGAAATCATAGAAACTAAAAAAATATTTTGAAATAAAAAAATTAAAAATAAAATAAAAAGCTAATATAAGGAAAAAAATCATGTGAGTCCGAGCACAGAGAAGATGTGTTAACATCTAGCAATCAAAGATTTTTTTATGGCACTTTTTTAAAATCAAACAGAAAGCAAACTTCTGCAGGGACTCTGCTTATATACAAATTATTCATTATTATTTATTATTTCAACTGGTTAATTTTTAATTTTTTATTTTTAATTTTTAATTTTTAATTTTTAATTTTTAATTTTTAATTTTTAATTTTTAATTTTTAATTTTTAATTTTTAATTTTTAATTTTTAATTTTTAATTTTTAATTTTTAATTTTTAATTTTTAATTTTTAATTTTTAATTTTTAATTTTTAATTTTTAATTTTTAATTTTTAATTTTTAATTTTTAGTTTTTAGTTTTTAGTTTTTAATTTTTAATTTTTAATTTTTAATTTTTAATTTGTTATTGTTATGTATTGTTGATCTGTATTGGAATAATTAGTCATTTATTGTTCGGTTTAAGATCATGTATATATTTTTCTAATGAAAGAAAGATAATAATTTTTGTAATGTAAGAGAAATATTAGAAAAAAATTGAAGACAGCGCTAGATGGAGTAGCTACTTTCGAACAAAGCGACTTGTTCATCGTCAGCATCCTTCTGCCTATTACTTCAA